>JAHDVF020000693.1:0-80500 GCA_022606425.2 Lepidostoma basale
CTTTGTTTTTTCTCTCACCGTATCGTTTCTGACTCTGTCTCTTAGGCTTATTCCTAACATGTTTTTTTCCATGGCTCTTTGGATCACTCGAAGTTTCTCGGCATTTTTTTTGGACAATGTAACAGTTTCAAGACCATAAGTACCAACTGGCAGAACGCAGGCTTCATAGACTTTTCGTTTCAGGTTGATCGGTATTTTCCGGTTTTTGAGGATGTAGCTCAGGTTTCCAAAAGCTGCCCAGCTTAGTCAAATTCCTCTTTTTAGCTCTGCGGTCTGGTTATCTCGGCCCAATCGAATATTGTGTCCCAGGTATATATATTCTTGGACATTCTGAATTACGTAAAATTCACGTGACAATAAAATGGCGATAGATTAGCTACCTATCACATGCCACGAGAATCACTATGATAGCTATAATAATACCCTTTACATCGATTTGGCTCATGCTGTCATGATGTAAAGAGCGATTCAACAAAATAATAATAATAATAATAATAATAATAATAATATATTGGTATACCTATTCCAATTTTAAATAATTGTCAAAAATTTTGTTATCGTAATGTCGCATAGATAAAGAAAAATATGAAATAAAACTTTATTATAACCGTAAAAATCTAATAATATATATCATTCAGTAGATATTCCAAGTTTCTTGTGTTCAACTATCAAAAATCTACGAGCACATCTTCATAATATGGTTATGAAATCTCTGACAGCACTGTAAAAAACCGCAGGGATCCTGCTCTCAGCAGTGTGATAGGACATTTCATCATTTTATTATGTGATAAATATTAAATAAGGGTTTCTCTATTATGCTGATCTAAGGTGAAGGTGAGTGGATGAATGCGATTACACCCTTTGTATTTCATCCCTGAAATCTTGCCATTGTTTTATTGACAAGGGTTGAATTATATTACTATTATTTATGTTTTACGTGCTATATTGGATTACCGAAGATGTTTAATAATTTATTTTTGGGTTATGATAGGTATGAATATAACTGATGTATAATTATCTTAATATAGTAAATCACGCCGTCTCCCGGAAAGGGTAGACAGAAAGAATGGACCAATATACTGTTCTTTCCCGACATATTCATCTCGATTCCTCAACATAGTGTCATGCTCGCACGTCGATTTATCCGACTCCACACGAGGCCGACATTTAGAATTTGATTTATTTGATCGTGCCACGTTTTTTTCAGTCTTTCTCTTTTTCTAGTTTTATTTATATCAAAAACATTTTTTTTTAAATATATTCATTCTTTCCATGTGTCCAATACCGCATTCACTTATTGTATTTGCATTTGATAATCTGTCATATAAATTTATATATTACACATTAATTACATTTTCGTCTATGATATCAAAATTTTACTGCGTTTATTCAACATTCATCCTTCTTTTGGCAGTTCCATGCTTCACTTCCTCATGTATGGAAGTGAAGCTTGGAGCTGGCAAAATAAGGATGAAATTAGGATAAACGCCGTATAAATGAGATCACCAAGAAGAATGAAGAAAACGTTGTATGATAGAATACCGAACGATGAAATAATAATGAAATGTAAGGCAGATTACTGCATCATGGATAAAATTAAAAAAGATCCCTGAGATGGTTTGGACATATGAAACCAATGGATGAGAGTAGAAGGGTTGAAAAGTTGTACACAAGCAGCGTGAGTAAAAAAAGAAGCCGAGGACGACATGTTACGATGTATGAATGTAGAGGAAACCCGAGAGGTATGCCTGGACAGAGCATTGTGGCGATCCATCCTCTCCGGTTACCCCTTCGGGGAAACGGCGTGATGGTTTGTTAGTTAGTAAGTTTTTTAGTATTTGAATATTATATGACCTAATTTGTTTATCTTCTTCTTCATTTATATCGGGTGATCTGTTGTCTCCAAGACCAGCTATCTTGGGTGGCCTGCCGGGCGGACGTTGGTGTATATGATTCTGTAAGTATCTTTGTTGTTTTGTTTACATGGTCTAGTACAGCGGTTCTCAAACTTTTTTGG
This sequence comes from Lepidostoma basale, assembly GCA_022606425.2. Lineage (NCBI taxonomy): Eukaryota > Metazoa > Arthropoda > Insecta > Trichoptera > Lepidostomatidae > Lepidostoma > Lepidostoma basale. Next base: position 2,018 of record JAHDVF020000693.1, read on the forward strand.
CGACGGAATCCTTTTGAAACGCTAAAATGTTCTATTTTGACTCATCTTCACTGTCAGGTTCTCGCGTTGGAACTCCTTTTCCACGTTGGCCCACCATGTTGCGATTGGGCGACCACCTATTCATGGTTTTGTGGGTATTTTATACTAATGAAAAATTCATTTGAAAAGGAAATTTGTTATATTATTATTATATGTAAGTGATGAGTTTTTCCTGGTTATGGAATTTTCAAATGTTTCTTTAAAAAAAAATATATATATATATATATACGAGTATATATATATATATATATATATACTCTCTATATATATATACATATATATATATATATATATATATATATATATATATATATATATATATATATATATATATATATATATATATATATATATATATGCTGCTATATATGCTGCTCGCCTCTCTTATATATATATATATATATATATATATATATATATATATATATATATATATATATATATATATATATCCCCTCCTCCCAAACAGAACAGGCAGAGAAATAAAGCGCGGGAAAAAGAGCGTCAACGATCACCGAAGATCGGGGGAAAAGGCGATCCAAGGTGTCCTATCGACGCTCCGGCCTATTTCATCGCCGTGTACCTGACCTACCTTCCGGATCCTCGCCGAGTCCTCTCGTGCATCAGCGGCTCCAGGGTCCCCGGGAGAATAGCTCACCAGAAGGGAGGTCCAGCGATGCCGTCAGTCGGGGAAAGTAGACAAGCCGGAATGCGCAAATAAAAGCGTGGTTTGTCAATTTAAAACATATAAATTTATTTTTAAATAAAATGACTTACCCTAAATATAATTATCCTTATGGTGGCCACCTAATTATAAACTAATTAGCCTAAAAAACGCTTAAAACTAACTATAACTAAAATACGCGACGCGGGTGTTTCGCCGAGCGCGGCTCCAGCCGAGAGGGCGAGCCTGCGCGAAGGGCGGGAAGAACCATGGAGGTGAACCAGCCACGGCTCTCTCGTTCTCTGACGGGGCGGCGGCTGGGTCACGACGGGAAGGATGACCACGGCTCACTCTCGTTCTCTGACGGGGGCGGCGGTCTATCCTCTCTCCGCGGAATGGAAGGCGGCTGAGGGCGGCGACATCATAAGTGGACCGGCCCGGCTCTTGGCTTCTCGTGGCGGGCGGCGACCGGTCCTTCATCTTGGCGGAGACGCGTGTGACGCACAATATTTCGTGCGCGCCATTTTGGCGCGCTTTCGGCTTGGCGCGAAAGAAGGGTCTCTAATGTTCACATTTTTAACAGTTTACACTTTATTGTTCACCCAATTGTTTCTTAAGCCCTCCCCGCGGAATATACATCGCGAGGAGGCAATTCACTTAACTTACACACTAAGACATTGTTCATTAATTTGTTATTAAGTCGCGACGTGTTCGTCCGACTGTCAAATTCATACTCGTGGCGATTCCGTTCGTTCAGGAACTTGCATTGCGGGGGTGTAGAGGGGTAGGTCTCCGAGGGGTAGGAAGGCTTTTTGTTCCTTCGAAGCAAGGAGCCTGTAGCCTTCTAGGAATTACTACCTAGATAAGCCGCTCGTGAACCATTTTGGGTCTTCTGAGATGATACTTTTAACGAAATTGCAACGCAAGCTCGTTTGAAAAAATTATTTTGAAATGGTATAATTTTTGTCACAGAATAATTTCATAACATACCTATATTTAGTTAAATTCCGCTTATTTATTTTTATTTTCATTGCCTATATGAATATGAGCTAAAATAAAGATATGAAACCTTTGAAATATAATAAATCCTCGAGAAAATAGATGTTTTCGAACTTATTAATTATTTAATATGGGAGCGTTGTGGTGTTGGTTTGTACGAATAAGTACAAACCATCACCACAGCGCTGATGTCGTTAATGAAACCAACAGGAATAAGAACCCCCTTATGAGAACCCTTCGCTCCATAGCAGGCAGAACCCTCAGAGATCGGATCAGAAATAAAACGCTAAGGTCTATCTGTGGCGTTGAAGACATAGTAGATGAGTAGAGAAAAAGCAGAAGGTGATTGTGGACCGCATGAGAGATACAAGAATTGAAACAATTCAAAGATGAAAACCCCAGCAGCAAGAGACTACCCAGAAAGGGAGCCGAGCCGACGCGTCGGATGCTACCTAATTATGACGTCCAGCCATCCCCCCGTTGCGAAGTCATAATTCTAGGACAGCTCACGTCACATACAGGTCATTCGACCTAAACTAAGAAGAAGAAAAATAAAAAGATGACCTTCGTGACAGAGTGGTAAGAGCTCGACCGCCATACTGCTCTGTTCTGACATACCTCTCTAGATTCCTCTACATTTATACATCGTAACATGCACGCTCGTCGATTTTTCCGACTTTGAATGTTGCCGCCATTCAGTATTTTATCAATTTGGTCATGCCGCGCATTCCTTGGTCTTCCACGGCTTCTTTATACACTTGCACTGCTTGTATACAATATTTTGATCATTTTTCTCTTGTCCATTCGTTCCATGTGTCCAAACCATCTTATTGATAATTTTTTTAGTTGAGTTCCGCTGAGAATCAATATAATAGCTAAAAACAAATTGTATACAGTAATTAGTGTCAAACGGCCTGTTGTATACAGAAAATAAGAAGAAGATGTTAATGATTTTTATAATGAGAATGCATTATTTTAGATTCATCATTCTGACGATGATTGTGAGGCAGAACAGGGAGTTAGAGGTAGCCTGGGTCACGAGTAGGGGATGGCAATAATTAAAGATTCCGGGCAGAGACGCCGACATTTCAATTGGGAAAGTTAAATAAGGCCCGGTAATGGGTGGCGTGCCCCGCCGACATCTGCTGGCCTATTTAATTACGTATTAAAATTTCACGTTCCTTATCTACAGATTTATGGAAATTGGTTAAAAAGCCATACAAATAGCTACAGCAGGAAATTTACGGGGAAATTTCACGTGATTTATTCCTGTATTCCGGGTTGAGTTATTATGGAGAATAAGATTATAAAATATTGGCCGCATTAAAGGAGCTGTAGGTGTTAAAAAATTCATATACGAGGATTGCCAAACACATAAACCGTCGTCTTCTCAATGCTTCCCCCCTGTGTTAGTCTCTGGTTATAATATATTAAGCGTTTACTATACGAAATATTATCTGTAATCTCTAGTCTAGTCTCTAATCTAGTTTCTCGTATTAATATCTGAAGATCTGGATGAAATACGTGTCATACTGAATTTTGTCACTTCTATGACACGTGCATTGTCTATATTGCATCGTATAGATTCATACTTGAAATCGAAAACATGCTGTTTTTTATTAACTATTTAAATTTATAAAACTTTGATGTTATTACAATTTTTATTATTTACTTTTTGAGTGTCCCGGGTTCGATTCCCGGCGATGGCAATGTGATTGTCACACTGTCTTTGGTCTGGTGTAGAATTCAAGTGACAATAAAATGGCGACAGATTGGCTACCTATCACATGTCATAAGAATAAAATATAATAGCTAAAATAAATTGTATACAGTAATTGGGTTCAAATGACCTGTTGTATACAAGAAAAAAATATATATTAATGGGTAAAATAGAAAATCGCCGGGGAGTTGGTAGAAGAAAGCAGTTGTCCTGGCTGCGAAATATAAAATAATGGACAGGAATGGGTGGAGTTCTGAAACTGTTCCAAGTGGCGCAGGACAGAGATGCCTTCGCTGCAGTGATCATCAACGCAGTGATCATCAGGACCTTACACGGTACCGGAAGAAGAAGAAGAAGGCTTTTAATAAAGAACTGGGAATATCTGTCTCTGGTGTAAATGTAGTCACCCAAAGTTCGAGTATTTTCTATACTACTCGTTCGATAGCCAGCCGTACAATGTTGGTATAGAATTAATTGGCAGCATGTAATTGGCCTTACTTTATTTTTTCTTAATGTTTTATTATTATGTTATCGATATCGCTGTATGTTATCATTAATAAATAAATAAACATGATATTAAAAAAAAATACATCTTATTTATCAATCAATTCGTTACATTATGTGTGAAATAACTAAAACGTATTAGAAAAAAAAATCTATGAAAGTATAGTTTTGTAACTAGAATAATTAATTGATGTATTGACATGCACGTGACACTAACGGCGTTGTTACTTTGGCGACTTCATTAATGAAAAGTTTCTTACTTGACAGTAGGGTGAAGCCGACGACACGGTACTGCAAGTGCCTAGCTCACTGAAGGAGATGGGAAAATTTAAAGGAGGGGGGAGGCTATCATTACACCACTTTATATCCCCCAGAACATGTAGCACCTTCTTTATTAATATTAAGATGAATGGTGTGTACGCAAGCTTGTCACCTCAGATAAATGGGAATGTCTCCTCATTTGAATATCGCAGTAGCGGCCGGTGAGCTTTTACTGAAAGTACGAGTTTCGGTAATTTAATCTTCATTTGCAATAAAACCATTGGTCTGGAACATCGGTTGGGGACATTTACAGCTAAGACAGATTTATCAATAATATTATGAACTTTTTAGTAGTAAGGAACTTAATTAAAAAGTTTATAAGATACAATGCATATGAACGGCCGTAACGTTTAAAGGGTGGAGAAATTTAAATCGCAATCTCTTGATCCAGATGTAGAGATAAAATGCAGAATTGAGGAAGTAAGGACTGCATTTAATAAAATGAAATCACTCTTCTGCAATGACAACATTAATTTAAAACTCCGCCAGAGAATGATCAAATGGGTGGTCTGTTTTATTGTATGGATGTGAAGCGTGGACCTTAAAAGTCAACTCAATCAACAGACTGGAAGCATTCGCCATGTGGCTCTATCGCCGAATGCTTAGAATTCTCTAGACATACATGGTTACCAATACCGAAGTACTGAGGCAAGCTAGAGTTGACAGGGAGCTGTTGTCAACTATCAAGGTTCGGAAGATTTCACATCTGGGTCATATACTGCGTAGGGAAAAATACCACCTTCTCCAACTGATATTGAAAAGGAAAATTGAGGGACGCCGACGATAGGAGACAGATGTCCTGGCTCCGAAACATAATGGAGTGGACCGGGATCCGAAGTGTGGAGGAGCTCTTCCGAGCGGCGCAGGACAGGTACGTCGAGGTGATCGCCAACGTTGGCAGGACCCGAGAGGGCACTTGAAGAAGAAGAAGATAAAATACATTCAAATATGTACTGCAAATGTAGTGTGCCGTTTATTGAGAAAAAAAATTGGACTGCAAATGTAGTAATCGGCAGTATAGACATTTCATAAAGCGTATCTTAAAGATAAATTAATATCTTGATTTGCATATTAATATTCGACCTTCGTTGCAGAGTGGTAACGAGCTCTGACTTCCATGCCGAAGGTCCTGGGTTCGATTCCCGGCGATCGCAGTGTGATTGTCACATTGTCTTTGGTCTGGTGTAGAATTCACGTGACAATAAAATGGCGATAGATTGGCTACCTATCACATGTCATGAGAATCAATATAATAGCTAAAAAAATATAAATTGTATACAGTAATTGGGTCCAAACGACCTATTATGTACATAAAGAAAAAAATATATTATATATATTTATAATAACGCTTGGATTTTGATACAAGTGACTTGGGTTTGATCATGAATAAAATGCATTTCATAAAACTTATTATTTTACGCAGTTAAGGGAAATTATTTAAAATTCTCATTAATTTTAATATAATACCTATTTTTTTTTCTTAAAAAATACGTTTTAATGTCATTTATTAGTGGGTATTTTCTAAGACGTGTTCAATATAAATTTAATAATTAAATAACATCTGTAATTTAATGTAATGAACATATTTGTTTTTACTTTATTGTTACTTGTTACTGAAATCATCTTATTTCTGTTAAAATCAGATCATAGATGTAATGCTTGCACGAAACCAGTAATGTCCAGTTAATTTTTTCCATCTGCTATATAAACATACTTCAAACAAATTTAAAAACGGTGTTCCACAAAAATGGGTCATAACTCTTAGCTATATTTTATTCTTGTTTACTTTTGTAGGTAGTAACTGATTGACTTCTCCGCAGAGCGGGAGCAGGTGGTTGCGGTTGTGCCTGCTTCTATTGTACATAATACTCCTATAACGTAAACACTTTGTACTGCAAACGACAGCCGTGAACCACCGTAGAGTTATTAAAAATGTAATCAAAGTTTTAGAAGAAAAAGCTTTTAAAAAGCTTTAATAACGATAATAATCACAAATCACTCTTTTATTCAACAGATATTATTTTTATTATTACTCCATATATGGCGTTAGTATGTATATTATATATAGATCAATCTTAGAGATTAACATATATAATCAAAATCTTCATAGATGGCACATTGAAACTGACATGTGAAATCTAGTGTAAGACTTTAACATATATACAACTTCCAAAAATTTGTCAGACATGGTCATAAAGAAAGGTGGAATGGGGAATGTTGTAATTACATAAAGCGTGCGCTTAACCCAACCAATGACAGTCATAAGTCCTGTAAACACCTTGATCAACCATATTCAGTTTCCAATTTGCATCTTCGTCTCTATTGAGATACAATTAAATCATAAATAAAATCTTCTTCTTCTTCTTCTTCTTTTGATTTATTAAGGACTGTGTCATGTTATTTCTCGGAGCCTGTTCCTAGGATACAGATGTCCAACTGTCTCGTCATCTTTTAGGTGGTCTTCCTGCCGGTCGATTTCCTGTTGGTACTTTATTTGCGGCTATATTGATCACTCTTTCAGAACATGCTCTTTCCACGTGATCTCTCCAGTAGCGTCTTCTCAGTCTTCCCCATCGCACGACATCTTCCACATTGCAGATCTTTCTTATTTCAGAATTTCTCATTTTGTCTCGGAGTGTCGTTCCCGCAACGGATCGGAGAGTCTTCATTTCTGTGGTTCTTAGGGGACTCATTGTTCTGATGGTGTCAGTTCTCGTTTCTATTCGACAATTACATTCTTATAACAATCTCCCTTCACACCTCAGATGAAAAAAACCCATATTTTTCGTATTTCATACCGATTCATACTAGCATGGGGGAGTAAGGGGGATCCTATTGACTCTTCGAGCGGTGCATGGCCATCACCGTGGTGATGGCCATGCTACGCTGGAGGATTGATCTGATCCCAAGTACCTATCCACACCTCCTCGACTTTGGTCTCCCCTGGAAACTATGCGAAATGTTAGAGATCGAGTGTGAATAACCTCGGTGGATAATATTGATGCATAGGCTAACGTGGAAGGACACCTCGCCAACCCGTCTGGCAAGCGTGGCGTTGTAATGCCAACCACCCCCCGTATGACATGTCATACATGGAGAAGTATGGGGGAGGCCTATGTCCAGCAGTGGACGAAAACGGCTGTTAAAGAAGAAAGAAGAATACTAGCATATTTTTTTCTATTAAATTTTCTCATTAAGATTTGAAACACGTCTTTATGCGCCTTTGAGGTGATTACATTATAAAAACGGTGTTTTAAAAGTTAACATATTATTATTATTATTATTATAGATCATGGACTTACAGATTTAAGTATTGGACCAAAAAGTTCACAATCTTCTAAATATACAGTATAGTCGGCACACATTTATGAACGTTTTACATTCGTACGTTACTCATAAATTAATAATTTCATCTCGAATCAATCAAACAGAATCTCGTTCGTCTCTTATTCCACTGAATCACATAATCCCGCAATATGTAATTGTCTTAAAGTTCGTTCCCCTTTAGAGGGAGACAGTGTAATATGTTGTGCTTAATTTCTAATCCGAAATAATACTTTGAAATAATACTTGGTTTTACTTGGTTAACTTTCTAAATGTCCGTTTTCTATACATTGTTATATTTATATGTTAATTTATTATATACACCTAGCAGACCCGACGACGACGACGACGATGTCGATGACCTTCGTGGCCAAGTGATAAGTGCTTTCACTGCCACACCGAAAGCCCCGGGTTGGAATCCAGGTGATGGCACTGTGATTATCACACTGTTTATGGTCTGGTGTAGATTTCACGTGACAGTAAAATGGCGATAGATTAGATTCCAATCACATGTCATGAGAAACTGCATTTTAAATAATTAAAACGAATTATGAAAACGTCTGTTTTGTAAAAGATAACGACATTTGATAATGTTTTAGATAGGTGAAACATGTTTTTCACATAAAATATAATAAAACTTCTTGAAAACAGACGTTTTCATTCGTATTAATTAAATACTCGTTTTAATTATTTTCTTTATCTTTCGTTTCCTCACTGCTGATCATGATCCATGGAGCTGCCCGTGCCTAAGACATAACGCCTCCAAACCTCTCTGTTCTCCGCAGTTCATACCACCGAGTTAGGGTCTCTACAAGTCATCACCCTAATCAAAACACACCGTCGTGCTGGAGATCTGCCCCTACTTATATTACCTGGAATAGTTTTAACAATTTTATACAGGTTCTCCAAATTTCCCTTAGCAATGTGATAAAATAAACACAATATTTGCCGACCTCATATGACAGTATTATAAAAATTAAATATTTAAAATGGAATTTCATATCATTATAGAAGAAACGAGCTGGATTTAATAAAATGGGAACATTCTTTTGAAACGATAATCTTAACTTGAAACTCCGACAAATAATGATTAATTTTATATATTGTATCTACTGTATGGCAGCAAAACCTGGTCTCTGAAAGTGAATGTAATGAACCGATTGGAAGCGTTCGAGACGTGGATATACCGCGGAATGCTTCGTATACCGTGGACCAATAGGGTAAGTAATGCACACGTACTGCAGAGAGCCAGAGCCAATAGAGAGCTGTTGTCAAATGTGAAAATTAGAAAGGTCTCATATTTAGGTCATGTGCTAAGGGGAAAAAAGTACCACCCCTTTCGACTGATATTAATGGGTAAAGTGGAGGGACGTCGGGGAGTTGGTAGAAGGCAGCAGGAATAACTAGAGTTCAGAACCTATTCTAAGTGGCGCAGGATAGAGATGCCTTTGTTGTAGTGATCACCAACGGGAGACCTGACACGGACCGAAATAAGAAGAATAGAAGAAACAAAAATGTACAATTTTTATGAAAATAATGGTCTTTTAAATCAATTTCGGAGCTTAAGATAAAACAGTAAGCAAATAATCGGAAGTAAAAACACTTTCTATTTTTGAATCACGTTTCTAAACTGAATAAACAGTTTCCCGCTGAACGCAAACCCGCAACTTTTGCTTGCCTAGTAGAGCACTGCTTCAAGTACCAATCACCTGTATCCAAGTAGCACTCCAACCATACATTACCGCCTTCAATATTCCGGTTAAGTACCCATCATGCTGTATACAGGTGGCAGTCAACGGCTGGCGGTGAGCGCACTACAGCACAGTGTTTCATTTCACACAATCAAAGTTATGAAGATTTGTGGAATATTTTACATAAACGCTTTTCAGATATTTAAGAAAAGTTCTATAAGTGAATACAAAACAATAAAAATACAAAAAATAAAATACATGAATGATTTCTAAAAATATTTTTGAAAGGTTTAAATCAATTCAAGTTAAACTATTATTTAAACTTACACCAAGGGTTTTAATCCTTGGATAATAATAATTAGTCATTCGTCTAAGAGATCTCATTTCTACTGCATTTATTCTACTTTCGTTCTTCTTTTGCCAGTTCCATGCTTCGCTTTCATACATAAATGAAGCACTAGTATTTTTTTAGTAGATAGGTCCGTCCACAGGCAGGAGTCCTGTATTCGTCCATGAGAATTCCCCCCCCCCCCTCAGTAAATTAAAATGTATCTACACTTCCATCTGGCCCAATGCCGTCTTGTTCTGCCTACAATTTTGCGTCCAATTAGGTACTTGAGTCTCACCCCCTGCCTTAAAAAAAAAACATTATCAAACATCAAGCTGTGATTGAAATTCGAAATAATTTGAAAATATTAACCGAATTTTTAGCTAAACTTAAGGCGTTAACACTGTGGTAGTCCATAATTAAGAATATTTTATGAATTAACACACTTTTTTCAGTTTTGAGTGTATTTTTCTCAACATGTTTCGAATAAACTCAAAACCGGAAAAAATGTGTTTTATTATAATTTAAATAAATGCCATACAAATTATAATAAAACATAGAAAAAGTAGACGTTTTCATTCGTAATAATTATTTAATATGGAGTTTTGCGTTGTTAAAGAAACAAACAGTATGTGTATTAATTCATAATCGAATTTTTAGCATTTAATTTGTTTGAAACGAATCAACGTGCGCCGGTTGGACGCCTCTATGATTAATTTCTTGAGGGAGTGTCTGTCTCTGCAGCAGAAAACTTTTGGGAACAAATGATTTGTGAAGAAAATTTATACCAGCAAGGTTTATTGCCTACCGGAGGTTTATGTCAAAATAACTTACAGAAATGTTTGAATTTTACTTCGGACGTACTTTCGCTTTTGAGATATTCAAGGATTTAGTGCGCACCGAAGGTAACTTGTGCTTACTTTCGAGTATAATACAAAGTAAATAGTGCTATATGATTCTTCACTTATTTTCACGACCTTCATGCTTCTAGTATTTACAATAAGATTTCTGTGTCATTTTTTATATATAATGACTATAATCAAATAAATATACTCTTTATTAAGTCAATATTTAATACATTCTTTCATTTTTCTGCTCTTTGTTCACCCAATTTTCGTTTTTATAATTTATTTATTACATTTAAATATTTCAATTGGATTTAAGTGACTTTTATATAAAATAATAATCAATTTTGTAGATTTTTTATTTCATTTGATGGGAGTAACACATTTCACATTTCTGGGCAGAATCAAATATCACAGCAATGCAATTTGAATAAAATTTTCTTGTTCTTTTCGAGGGTTTGGAGCAGTGATTCCCAAAGTAGTCTACGACAACTTACAAGGGGTCTACGACAATTGTAAAAAAAATTGGGGGTCCATGAGATGTACATGGGGGTCCACGAGATGGTTCAACTAAATTGAAACGCAAAACGAATATTGAAATCGTTAGCGTTTTTTTTAGCTCCTTCGGCAAAGATCGGACATTCGATTTTCCCAAATTAGGTAAAAAAAGGTCGACAACGAATTCGGGCTTTTTTGTTTAGGATTTTTTTGGCCTGAAAACAGAATCAATTTAAGCAGGAGGTCTACACAAAATTGAAAAAATCGGCAAGGGGTCTACGGGATAAAAAAGTTTGGAAACCTCTGGTTTAGAGGGTTGCTCCTCCTGTGAGATGGATACTTAGTTGTTATTAAAATTTTTAGAAGGCCTTCCTAGAAGATGAGTCTCGTGAGACTGATTATATAGTGCAATATAGGGAAGTCTGATGGATGATCCAATCTTTGGACAAAACCGTAAGTCACTCATTTGCTTCTAATCCATCTTATAATATCTGTAGCCTTAAAATGTAATAAAATATTTAAGAAAACGGATGAGTTCACGAAAAATTTGAAAAAATATTATTAAAATGTATTTTTAGTAAACCCACAAATTTTTGCGTCTTCGACCGGTTTCGGCAGCTCGCTGCCGTCTTCTGGTACCTATATCAATTTTTGCTAGGCTTAAATATGAAATGAAAATGATTGGGGTTGAAGTTTAACGATTCTATATAATCCAATATTGTTAAAAGGTTCGAACAGTTATATTAATATTAACCTTTAAACGCCCGTGCGCCGTGTGCAATAAAGGTAGCCCACTGCCCAAGCAAATATTCGCGCGAATTGCAACCTGCGCGTAGCTGTTATAAAAATAAACATATCTCTAAAATTCGTCATCCCATTTAGGTAAAATTAAATGCATTTTCAAAATAAAAGATTGGTTATAATTTAAAAAAGCTTTATTTATAATTATTCACATTTTAAGTTCTTGCTGGTAAAGTGCCTAATTACAGCTAATTTAAAAACCGGTGGATACGTGAAACATAAATTAAATAAACACAAAAGTCCGGATCGTCCATGTCAACATGTGCAACATCGAAAAAAACATTATGTGCTAAATTTAAAAAACGGTGGATTCGTGGAACATAAATTAAATAGAAAATATGTGCACCATCTAAAAAGAACATTTTGTGTTAAATTATTTTTATTTTGTTATTTTATTTTATATCATTGTATCTTATATTATTTGTTTTAGATTTATTTTGTGGGTGTTGGACGATCGAAGTGTGCGCGGGAGATGCCTATTGGTGGCGATGAGGTTCGCAACCCATCATACCGCGTCTCCCGCGAGGCGAAGAGAGAAGGATGGAGTACCGTATCGGTTAAAGTGTGACAGTCCATTCTTTCTGCCTACCCTTTCGGGGAGACGGCGTGATGGTTAGTTAGTTAGTTAGTTTCACATTTTATATTATTACACATTAAAGTAAAAAAGCGTGATGGTTTGTTTGTTTGTTTGTTTATTGTAAATATAATTATTTTTGTATTGTAGATTTCATAGATGTAATTAAACAAATATTAATTGTGTAACCGCTCACAAGTCGGATTTATTCCTGGTTTTGTGATAACTTATTTTTAACAATGAATTTCGCATGGTATTCAAATAAATCATCAAAAAACTATTCTAAATGTCGTATGGTTGAAACAGTAACCTAATGTATTCGAGCGCAATAATTCATCAAATGTCAGTGAGCGGGCAAGCCCACCACAGAGGTGGGTCAGACGCCGGACAGTTGACAAGGTACACATCCAGTTAATATGGCAGATGTATTGGTGGCGTATCTCCCAGTCCATCACCAGGGCGGCCCGTGGAGCGGAGATAATCGTGAAATGTGACGTCGTTAGAGATTCCTCGGAAATTCTAGATTTTCTCCGGGTAAACATTACCCACTTGAATATACGAGAGTGGCGCCCCGGCAACCCTGTGTTTGTGTTTTGAATGTAAATAGTAATTTACTGCAGACATCATAACTGTGTAGTTAAAAGACTCGTTGATTGCTTAGGAATTAACCGAGCAATGGGTATCTGTGTATTATGAAATTTAGTCAGATCTAGGATAATGTTTATAGATATGTCAAAGTGTTTATCGGGTCACGAGTACGTTTAAAAGATTCATGTTTTTATTTACTTGAAACTCTTCGTATTTAGAGTACACGGAGATAAATCAAGTGACCTAGATTGGTTTATTAGAATGATAACATAAAAAAACAATACATTTAAATATTAGAATATAAAATTCTGAAATTAAAATGCATTGTGGGAAATATTTTCAGAAGATAAAAATATTTAAATGAAAAATATGTATGTGCAAAAATAAATAGATTGTAAAAATTGTAATTTTTTTTGTTAAGTTTTGTTATTTGTCGAAAAAACCCGGTCGTTGCGAATTAAAGTATTTATTTCGTGTTTGCGTGATCCTCATAAAAATATGAAATAAACTAAATAGTGTGATTTTTATATTTTATACGCGGACGATGCTGCACTGATGCAGAGTCGGAAGACGAACTGCAAAGACCTTTAAATAGATTTCAGACATCGGCCGCCAACTTCAATATGATGATCTCAGTTGAAAAAACAAAAACCATGACATTCTCAAAATAACCCTTAGGATGCAGGTTATCTTTAAATGACTGAATGCTGGAACAGGTTTCAAAGTTTGGGTATCTGGGAGTGGATCTGTTTAGTCAAAATGATCTTGTCAGTGAAACAACAGGACAAGTCAACAAGGCTTCGGCGGTATCAGGTTGTCTCAAGGATATAATATGGAAAAACAAGTATATGAGAACTGACAGTAAGGTCAGAATATATAAAACATGCGTAAGGCCAATACTGACATATACCATTGAGACCAGAGCGGATACCACAAGAACGAAGGCTCAAGTACGGGTGGCAGAGATGAGGACGCTGAGGATGATAGCAGGAAGGAATATTCGAGATAGGATGAGGAACATGGCCATCCGCGAGATTGGAGGATGTCGTGAGATGGGGCAGACAACGCAGAAGATACTGGAATGCGCACGTGCAGAGGATGGATCCCACCAGAATCCCACACGCTGTGGCGCATCAGATTCCTGCCGGCTGCCGTCCCCCCGGAAGACCGTCGAAGAGATGTAGAGATAGTTGGGAGTCAACTTCCCAAGAGAGGCCAGCCTGATTTCAGGAACAGACCAAAGATCTATAAGGAAAAGAAGAAGAAGAATAATAATTTAATATTGCAAAATAGATATTGAATGCTTAGTTTATTTTGTTCTAATAAAAATAAACAAAGTGAGAAATATTTATTCTAATTGATATGACAATAATTTTATTTATTTTCAATATGCCACATTTTTTTTTTTTGTAATTTACATGTAGCGATTCTATTTTAAGAATTTTTCGTGTGTCATTTGTGTTCTTATGTTCATAACATAAAACTGAATATTAAAATAAGCTCACATAAGTTTGACGTTTAAAAAATATTAAGATCACAAATACGTCAATCACCCTTTGTTCATGAAATAGCAAGTTGACGGTTTTTGACATATTTCACATACGCTAGCCCGCGCGCGCCTCGTTCAATTCAGTATTATCCGATCTGCCAGAAAATAATATAAAATAACATACTAATAAAAAACCTTTTTAAAAGAAAATGTCAAAGTCATAAAGCACAACGGTTTTAAGACAAACATTGATAATAATTTAATAGTAACAAAACATCTAACAACTGAAATCAGTAGTGAGATGTACGTATATAGTATAGAGACCAGTGTGTCAAATGAGAGGAATAAACTATTTATACGTTTGAAAGGGCGAACCAGCAGAGTGACTTGAGGCATCAATTATATAAACACCAATGTCCTATCTCGAGACTTACATCAAGGAAATTTTTGTTCAAATCTACATCAAAACTGCAATGGTCTCTTGAAGTCAAGAGATAGGATAGATGAAAGAAAAGCTGCGGATGCCTGGATTGGATGTTGCCCAAGGAGACCCTACCGCCGGGACACGAGCTACCATGAAATACCTAAAGGATAATTTACCGATTACGCAGACGGGTTGGTAAATCTAGGGACATCATGGTGAGATGGGGTGTACTTCAAAATGGTACGACTTTCTGCCTCTGTGGCATGGAGCAATCCATGCTGTGCATAATAAAGTTCCCTTGCTGAGGCTCTGGTTCAGACGTCCGGCAGTGCAGTCGAGCTGGCGGACTTCTGGGCCGACTTTATCTGACTGATTTACTTTGACACGGCAAAGAAGAAGATTAGTTTGAATGCTTTGAGATCCAAAATGCAATTCTTTTTATTTTCATTTAATTTATTTCAATAAAAATCACAAACATTACAGACATATAATTCCAGATCGTATGCAATTACATTATTAGAATTTATAAGAGAAGCATAAAATAATATATATATGTATATAAAAAATTAAGCTTAAGAATTAGAAATAATCATAACATTGATATTGCACCCCTGAGGCAACTCACACTATCACGAAATATGTCGATCTCCGAGGCAACCCGATTAAGCAATAAGATTGCCCTACCCACAGGCATAACCATTGGCAGGTTGGTTCTGCAACGCGGCAAATAAAACAACCTGTCTGTCTTTGACGAAGGTAATTTATTATCAGGGACAAATAGACCTACATCACTCAGGACATCCGAGTTCTGTATACGGCCGCCAATCAGCTGCAAGAAGTGAACTCCCAAGTGAAGATTCTTCCTTCTCTCCAATGATTGGTAGCTTAGCATACCTAGCAAGAATTCAGTCGGAAAGAGCCACGGGTAATAACCGCGCTCCCTGAGGTAAAGAAAGCGCTGAAATTTTTTCTGCATTGCTTTTTCTATATCAATGCTTCCTAACGGGGTAGGTACTAACTGCCGGTAATCATTGAAGATAAATAATAGGGGTTTTTTGGTCTAAGCCAAATTTAAGGAGCATTGCACCCTCCAACAATATTCGTAAGAATGAAACGATTGTATTAATCTTCTTATTCCTTTTCCTCTCCCATGGAGGTAAGACAAATCTTATCTATTTCTATTTTTGATACGTTAGGTCTAAACAGGTATGTTATGCTGCAACCGAACCATTCTGGATGGTTTTCTAGCTAGGATTTTCTTCCTCTTTAGACTCTTCGTTTTCCGTTAATTTTACGTTGAATAATCAGTTAGAGCACTTTGCATTATATTAATATTAATAATATTTCAAAAAATAAGAGAGCCAATTATGCAAGTTTGAAAAAGAGGACTTTTAAAAAAAATAATAAAGTTTACGTTTTGAGCCATTACATTATTATTATTATTATTATTATTATTATTTTTCTGTCCAGCTGACATCAAGTGCACCATCTAAAAGAACGTTATGTTTTAAATTATTTTTATATTGTAATTTTATTTTATATAGTTGTATTTTGTATAATTTGTTTTAGATTTAATTTGTGGACGTAAGACGATCGAAGTGTGCGCGGGAGATGCTTATTGGTGGCGATGAGGTTCGCAACCCATCACACCTTGGAGTGGAGTGCTGCATCGGTTAAAGTGTGGCAGTTAATTCTTTCTGCCTACCCTTTCGGGGAGACGGCGTGTTGGTTAGTTAGTTATTATTATTATTTTTTTGTAAAAGGGGCGCGAGTAAATTTGTTGCCGAAGTTGTGGATGTATGAGTTACATTATTGATTTAAAAAACGAAAATCGGTTTGATTATTTATGAAATGGGCGTTGAGTAATTTAAATTGTGAAAAAGGGGGCGTTTGGCCATAAAAGGTTGGGAACCTATGCTCGCACGCTTTATGATATGCTCCATACTACAGTCAGGCCTGTTTCCAAGGGCTGCCTCTAAGGGTCTCTGTTCATTGCGGCAGAATTACGGTAGGTTTTATTCAGAGAATCATACAAATATCTGGCATCCTAATTTCTAGACTTATCGCTCTTTACTGGGCTATTTAAGTAATGTGCTTAACATGATCCAATCAACGCTCTCTCAATTTTTTTTTTGAATCTCTACACAAATTAATATTATTATTATTACAATAATAATAATAATAATAATTATTTTGCTGAATTGTTCTTCATTGCAACCCGAGCCAAATCGATGTAAAGAGTATATCTATCATATTGATTCTCATAACATGTGATAGATAGCTAATTTAGCGTCATTTTATTGTCACGTGAATTCTACACAGATCAAAGATCAGGTGACAATTACACTGCCATCGCCGAAAATCGAACCATAGATCTTTGGTGTAGCAGTCGTTGCACTTGCCACACGGCCACGAACGAAATGAAAAATTATGTCTCCATTATGAAATATAAAATTAATCAGGGAAATACATTTGCATGAAATTTTGTTGAAATATAATCGATGATTTCTTAAATTATTATGAAGTCCAAGTCATTAAAAAAATAAGCAGCCTATTAAAATCAAACTGGACAATTATAAATAAAAATGGATGATTTTGAAAGAAACATATACCATTAAAGAACCAAGTAACTTTGTAATCATTCATGGTAAATTTTTTCTCAAAGTGAGAACTATCACACCCACAGAGAGTTGGTTCAGAAAATAATGGCGGAAAACACCTCGATTTTTCGATATTTTGGGAAAATGAACGGGGCGTATCTACAGGCTGTTTTTTTTGTTGAAACAATATTCTTTAAAAAACATTAATGTAAATTATTTCCAAGTTTGTAACTAACTAACTAACTAACCATCACGCCGTCTCCCCGGAGGGGTAGGCAGAAAGAATGGAACGCCACACTGTTCTATCCTGACATACTTCTCTAGATTCCTCTACATTCATACATCTTGTCATGCACGCACGTCGATTTCTCCGACTCCTCACGTGTCCGACATTCAATATTTGATTGATTTGATCGTGCCACGTTTTCCTCGGCCTTCTTCTGTTTCTAGCTCCGTTCACGCCGTTAACATATACCTTCTTTATCGTGTGTCCGAAACATGATTGGTTAATAATTTTAATTTTTATAATTAAGTGTGTCTAATAATTGTCTAAAGTAGCACACATCCTATATAAGAGACATATCCTAAAAACGACAATCAGTGTTGAACACGTATCGCAAACATGATATCGTGTTCGTCGAATAAATTTCAAAAGATTTTGCATAAATGCACCGTGGAACGAAATTGCCCATTTTTCAAAACGATGGATCGTTTATTGTTTTTGAACAACGATGGATCGTGTTGTACGAGTATATATGTATTGCTAACATGAATAACTGAAAGTTTTCGAGGGCAAAAAATCATTTTTGGGACACATCACACCAATGGAAAAATGGTACAATAAATGATAATATTAATTAAATGTTCAACAATTTAAAATATAATGGGAATAAAACCTACTAACTAACTAACTAACCATCACGCTGTCTCCCCGAAGAGGTAGGCAGAAATAATGGATTGCCACACTTAAACTGATGCGGCACTTCGTCCTTCTTTTTTCTAATTTTAATGGGAATAATAGATATGATAATTATTCATATGTTTTTATTTTCATTAATATTTCAAATTTTACGGCGATAACACTGGAATTTTACGATAGTGAATATTCTTGATTTAAAACACTATTCTGTTAGTACCTTTAATCTCGAAAGAATCGTTTGAAACGTTCTTCCGATGATGATAACATAACTTCAAAAATACAATCAAATCCCGATGACCTTCGTGACAGGTGGCAAGAGCTATGACTCCACACCCAAGATCCTGGGTTCGATATTCGACGATGGCAGTGTGATTCTCACACTTTCTTTTGTCTGGTGTAGAATTCACGTGACAATAAAATGGCGATAGAATAGCTACCTATCACATGTCATAAGAATCAATATAATAGCTACAAGCAAATTTTTTACAGTAAATGGGTTTAAACGACCTATTTTACATAGTAAAAAAAAACACGCCAAGAATATTGGCCTCAAATGTTGAAAAAGAGAGTTTTAATTATTAAAATATCATATTAATAATCTTTACATGACAATTTTTTTGGTAAAAGTTCTGTAATAATGGAAAATATTTCTATAAAATATTTATTCAGTTTAATTACACTTGTTTTAGGCTTCAACCGGTTTCAGCAGCTCGCTTCAGGCATCAGCCATCGTCTGGCTTACCAGAAGATGGCAGCGAGCTGCCGAAACCGGACCAGGCCTGTGGAATCAAACTAAATACATTTATTTTTAAATTATTTTATTTTTATTTTCATTATTCCATACATTACATACATGTAACTCCAAGTGTATTTTTAAAATTAATGCGAATGAAAACGTCTGTTTTTTAGAAGTTTCAAAATGAGTTTTTGATAATTTTTTGGAGGAATTGCCGCAGGAGAAGGCAGAGAGAAAAACATACCGAGAAAAACATTTGATATTGCATGAGACAGGCGAAACATGTCATTCACATAACATTTAATAAAACTTCTAGAAACCAGGCGTTTTCATTCATATTAATTATTTATTATGGAGTCAAGTGGCGATGGGCGGGACATGTCGCTCGCTATCCAGATGAAAAGTGGACAAGGCGACTGCTGTGCTGGTGGCCAAGGACGGCAAAGCATGGAGTTGGGCGCCCACAGTTGCGTTGGCGCGACGATGTCCGGAGAAGTGCGGGAAGGGCCTGGATGCGGATCGCTCAGAATAGAAGAGAATGGAAAATGCGAGAGGAGGCCTACGTCCAGGAGTGGACGGTCAATACAGGCTGAAGAAGAAGAAGAAGATGGAGTTTAATTTTGTGCACGGTTTTTTTTTAATGATTTTTTTTTAAATTTAATTGTATCTCAATAGAGACGAAGACGCAAACTGAATATGGATGATCAAGGTGTTTACAGGACTTATGACCTGTCATTGGTTGGGTTAAGCGCACGCTTTATGTAATTACAACATTCCCCATTCCACCTTTGTTATGATCATGCATGACAAATTTTTGGAAGATGTATATATACTTCAAAATCCATACCTATCTTCACGTGTCAGTTTCAATTATCCATCTATGTAGATTTGGTTGCACTTGTGAATACATTCAAGATTAACTTATACAACCGACCCACTAACGCCATCTATGGAGAATGATTTTCAGCATTTAGCAAACTACCTTATTAACACAATGCGAAGACTGTAGCCCATAAACGCATTTTTTTAGAAGTCGCCAGGAGTATTATTCCATTCTAATTGCCAAATAGTTGACCAGAATAATTACAAATATTTTTGTGAATGTATACTTATATTATTCTGGATTTTCACCAAAGGGTGGTCAATTCAATTCATTTGAATTGACCACCCTTTGGTGAAAATCAAGAATTTCGTATACAAGTATAAGTATATATTCACAAAAATATTTGATTTTTTTTTAGATAATCCTTTTTAGAGAACAGTCGAAACATTCGGGTAATAATAATAAGTAGCCCCTGAAGTGTGATATAATTTCCCTTGAAATGAATCAACCTTTTGTCGAAGATGTTTACGAGCCTATTAGCCAATCTCCAACAAGGGGAATTTATTATCCCTTTATTTAAACATTTTAATGAAATCTCCGGCGGCCTTTTTGGAGAACACAGAGGAAATACGTCTATCTTATGTTTATAGTCTACCCTTTGGGTTCTTTGATCAAGTATTCATTTTATTGTTTTCCCCCCGAGGAGAGCCGACGCCGCTAGACTGGACCACGTCCGCACCCTCCAATTGATTAGTCCACTCTCGTTTCTACGCCACTAGAGTCGTACTGCTATTTCCTCCACTGGCCACACTTTGGATGTGGCTAATATGGCAGATGAGTTTTGTTCTTGATATGCATTTATATAAATGCATCCGAATTTTGTATGATTGCATGAAAGAAAAAATATCATATTACACAATAAATTTAAACAAAATTTGCATCAATGATTAATTTTATCTCAATAGAGACGAAGATGCAAACTGGAAACTGAATATGGTGATCGAGGTGTTTACAGGACTTATGACTTGTCATTGGTTGGGTTAAGCGCACGCTTTATGTAATTACAACATTCCCCATTCCACCTTTCTTATGACCACCATGTCTGACAAATTTTTGGAAGTTGTATATATGTCAATATCTAACACCACAATTCACATGTCAGTTTCAATGCGCCATCTATGAAGATTAGCTAGATCTATGAAGAAAAACCGCAATGGGTAAATAAAATCCAGTATTCGTCTACAAGTATTTGTATACATTCAAAATGTTGTATAATTTACATCATCTCCTTCTTCAACCTTCTTCCCTCCAATGCTGGATATAGGCCTCTTTTATTTTCTTCCACTTTCTGTCTTGACCTTTCCGCATCCATATTACAGTAATTAAAGATTGAATATAATATTAATACGCAATATAATATTAAGGCGCAGGATTCTAGCACATATACAAGTTCCAAAAATTTGTCAGACGTGGTGGTCATAAGAAGGGGGAATGGGGAATGTTGTTATACATAAAGCGATCGCTCAACCCAACCAATGACGGGTCATAGGTCCTGTAAGCGCCTCGGCCACCACATTCTGTTTCCAGAAAACAATTTAAATCTTCGGCTCTATTGAGATATAAATAATCCTTTAACCAATCGGTTTCACTCGCGCTGGAGCTTTTTGTAACCCTGACCTTGAGGGTTGTTGAAAATAATAAAGTGGTAAAAATTCAAATTTACAAGTGTATTAATATTATATTTAATGATGCCACACAACAAATTAGTGCTTCATGCGAAAGTATTACCAAAAATTAATGATTTTTATTTTTAATGAAAAGTTCTTTACAATATAAATTTAATTTATATCACTTGAATTACGGCCGGTTTCGGCATCAGAAATGGCAGCAAGCTGCTGAAACCGAATAGAAGTTAAAAAACGATGCAATAAAACTAAATATATATTATTAAGGAGTTTTTTTTTAAATTTAAAATAAGATTTTTATTGTTTGCATTTAACTTGTACGTTTTTATTATATATTGTGATTTTAAGATAGTGTTTAACATTTGGTATGAATAAAGAATATATGGCACAGTATAAACATTTAACGAATGAATGGTGGCTTGACCATGTGTTGAGTTGAGACTAAGATCATGTTGTAAATAAGAATCTCAGTATCTAAACTTCAAAAAGAAGCAGAAGACCTCGGCATTAGGAAGTAACTATAAGCAACTTATGTCAGAAGCAGAGCCAAAACCGAAGAGTGTAATGGCAATGGAAATGGATGGATATAATACTTTGATGAGAATAAGTAAACATTTAGAAATAGATGTTATCATTAGCGAGTAAACTCGCTCATTTGTATGGCCGCCCTAATGAGCACGCAACAGAGAGCGAGTATAATCGCTTAAGGCACCTAACCGGTTAAAAATATATGTACTTTGAAATAATAATTCAAACTGAAATACAATGTATTGATAACTATTTCTATTTAAAAACATAATTTAATGGCTCTTTAAAAGAAATATTAAAAGCTAAGAAAATTGACTTTTGTCTTATATTCATTCGCCTACTGACATTCCTCTTCTTTTAGAGAGATTAAAATATCTTCCTCGCAAAAGCCCAACACCCTCTGACGGGTTTTGTTTTCACACTGAGATCAAACACATTCCAGTCATACAACACTTTACTTAAAAAAATGAAGATATGTTTTATCTCAACACTTTAAACCATAAAAAACATACTTCAAGATGACGTTATAATCTTTTCGTTGAAGATATTATTATTGTTTTTTTTTTAATCGCTCTTTACATCATTACAGCGCCAAATCGACGTAAAGTGTATAGATATCATATTAATTCTCATGACATGTGATAGCTAGCTAATCTATCGCTTTTTTATTGTCACCTGAATTCTACATCGTGCCAAAGACAATGCGAAAATCACACTGCTATTACCGCGAATCGAACCCGAGACCTTTGGTGTGACAGTCAAAGCACTTACGCACGCACGAAGGTCGTCATTATAGTGATTTAACTATAAATTATTTTTATTTAGAAATGAAATCTTCTTCTTCTTCTTCTTCTCCTTATAGACCTTTGGTCTGTTCCTGAAATCAGGCTGGCTTCTCTTCAGGCTGGGAGGTTGACTCCCAGCTATCTCTCCATCTCTTCGGCGGTCTTCCGGGGGGACGGCAGCCGACTGGAATCTGATGCGCCACAGCTTGTGGGATTCTGGTGGGATCCATCCTCTGCACGTGCGCATTCCAGTATCTTCTGCGTTGTCTGCTCCATCTAACGTCATCCTCCAGCTTGCAGATCTCGCGGATGGCAGTGTTCCTTACCCTATCGCGAATAGTCCTTCCTGCTATCATCCCCAGCGTCCTCATTTCTGCCACCCGTACTTAAGCCTTCGTTCATGTGGTATCCGCTCTGGTCTCAATGCTATATGTCAGTATAGGCCTTACGCAGGTTTTATATATTCTGACCTTACTGTCAGTTCTCATATACTTGTTTTTCCATATTATTATTAGTTCTCATATTTATTATATCATAGTTCTCATATACTTGTTTTTCCATATAGAAATGAAATCATGATAGAAATTTATGAATTTAGTATTTGCATTTCAGTAAATTTTCTATGTTTTTTTCTGTAGTATTCAACCAGAAATCTAAGATTATACAATTCCATTTCAAGTACTTGATGTAAGAAGTGAAAATTCCTTTGGAGGAATGAGGTGGCGTCACTAGTCATGACAAGAATACTGCTGTTGCCGATGGCATGTGGAGGACACTCGCAGTAGACGAAATCCTTGCAGATTAATATAAATAACCTCGGTCACTTAAAGAAGCATTAATCCTTTTAAAGTGCCCCGGTCCGGCAGGCTTTTTGTTAACCGTGGGTCATAAATCAACTCTGTTTCTACCCCCCACCCCGGCCGCGGCCGCAACCCCAGGCTGGGCGCGGGGCCTGGCCGCTGGAGATCCTTTCTCGGTCCCTGGACTTTGTTTCGTCAGAAAAACATTTTATTGTTAATCTTAACAATACCGGGGCTCGTCGTGTTTGATTTATGACGGTACTTGTTTTCCCTCTCTCGATGAACAGTCAAAGTGGCAATCGATTTGTATACAGATGCTATTTCTTATTTAAACTAACCTAACTTTTATGATTATTTTTTCTAACCTAACCTAACCTAACTTTTATTATTATATTTTCTTATTATACAATAATGTTCTTAAATAAACACAATATTAAATTATTTACTGTTTCTTGAAAAATGATAAACTCCACGTTAAAGCATTAAAACTAATGAAAAGTCTATTTTCTAGAAGATTAATTATATATAATGGGGAAGACATGTTTATTATTAAATGTAAAGTTTTATCAATGTGAAACATGTGAATCCTGTAAAATGTAATATTTTTTTGTAAAACTCACTTTTTCGTTCGTATCCATATTAAGTATTAATTAAGAAAAATCTTTGAAAAAAATTCATCTATATTTACGTGTATATAAGGGTTGGAACAAGAGCAGCGTAGGTCATTTGATTTACAATAATAATATTTCAATATAATAAAAATAATGTGGAAAGCAACGGGAAGCTGCCACATATAAGACCCAAGTGGCATCTCAAGAACCAGCAAAAATGCTACAATTTTCTGCAAACCAATCCTTTGGATTGAAACTAGAGAAGGGGGATAATAAAAACCCTTGTATTTTAACATACCAATTATTAATTAAAACACATATTTTCATTGTTATTATGTAAATATCGGAACAAGAATAGCATTGTAGGTCATTTGACATAAAACTATAGAAATAAAAACGATAGTTAATCGTTCATTCTTGAAAAATAATGAAAATTGATGAATAAATATTATATATATCGACGAAACCTACGAAATAAATGATATTTTATCAATTATTTTTAAATTCCATTATTTTTTGTATTTGATTTTTAATAACACTTATATTCTACATAACCAACAAAAAACTCATATTAAAGTGTGATAACTTTAATATTTAGGTAATTTCATTATATCTTAAAATCAATATAATTTTACTACTATTAAAAACGTTGTATAGAAATGACTTTATAAATCAAATTATTGTTATATCTACTGTTTATTTTAATAAAATAAAAAGTATGATTTTTTCTGAATCTCATAATACGAGTATAATAATAAATATGTCGTTTTAATAATAAATTAATAATTTGAATAAAAAAATCATTGTGGTTTAAATCAATAATTATGTATGTGTGTTACATACATATATTATTATTTACAATTAAAATATTTTGTACGAAACTCAATACTATACCTATAATTATGGATAAAAAATTGAGAACAATGTCTAAATTAATCAAAAATCATTCTTTTGATCACGGAATGTACTTCTGGGAACAATTTCATTTTAAGATTTGAAGAAATACATAAATTTACGTCACTCCATTTTATTATTCGCAATAAGTTTTAAATCCAAAGCGGTCTCTAGAAACGGTCCTCAAATTACATTTCTGACGAAATCGGAAATATTATTCCGTGAGAAGAAGATGAGACTTGGAGGGGAGTACAAGGATGGGGGACTAATCTCTCTCTACTTATTGATACAAAATAGGTTTCGATAGATGTAAAACCTACTTTAATTTATAAGGCCATCGAACTATAAATTGTGTTGAAGTAGGTATTTCTAGACTTTCATATGAAGCACTTAATTTGTAGTGTGGCATTATTAAAAATAATGTTTGAAAACTTTTATTAGTTTTACGCCACTAATTTTTATTGTTAAAACCAACAAAAAATATTTTTATAAACAAAAGTTTTTTCGTTCATAAAAATAATTTTGACAGGGGTAAAAATATTTTTTTCATTTGTTCCATTGACAATTTGAATAAATTCTTTAATAATATTTTTAAGCTGGTGTTGGATTGTTTCAAGTGCCTAATTACAGATAATTAAAAAATACAGTGGATAACGTGGAATAAAATTTAAATAAACACATGCGCCCTTGAGATGATTACATTACAAAAAGGGCGACTTTAAAAGTTAGCATATTATTATTATTATTAAAAGTCCGGATCGTCCAGTTAACGACAAGTGCACCATCTAAAAGTGTCAATAATTACTTGTTAAAATATTTTTCCTTGTTATTTTATTTTATATCATTGTATTTTATATAATTAGTTTTGGATTTTTTATGTAGACGTTGAACGATCGAAGTGTGCGCGGGAGATGCCTATTGGTGGCGATAAGGTTCGTAACCCATCACACCGCGTCTCTCGCGATGGCGAAAAGCGAAGGATGGAGTGCTGCATCGATTAAAATGTGGCAGTCCATTCTTTCTGCCTACCCTTTCGGGGAGACGGTGTGATGGTTAGTTAGTTAGTTAGTTATTGCTAAAAAATACTTATTGATAATATATGTACGTTACTCTTAAATCCTTAGTTTACATGTAAATTTATATCTTCTTAAAGTGCCCTGTCAGGTCCCCCCGACGTTGGCGATCACTCAAGTAAACTCTTCCCTATCCTGCACAGTTCTGATTCCCGTCCATTCCCTCACATTGCGCAGCCAGGATATCTGCCTTCTCCCTGCCACCCTGCGGCCCTCTATTTTTCCCTTCAATATTAGATACAGCAGGCGATACTTCATTTAATTAATTTATATGAAAGGTTTTAATTTGTCTACATATACTAAAAGCTAGTGAATACAACAATTTATTCTAAACATAATTAATCCAGGAGCTGCAACATTTAAATGAATTCTATTTGCTCAAAACAAAACGCGGGAAATTTATTTAAATTTCCCGGAAAAACTCCCGCGAATAAATATGTTGTCTCCAGTCTCGGGCATCGGTCGGGCGAACGGGTAGGGGTTCGGAAGAAGTTTGGGGTGAGGTTAAGAAGGGAAGGAGAGGGAGATTTTATACAGATTATTCACGTCATATTTATACACCATTGTTGTATTTGTTGGTTCACTAAAAAGGGACAAATGTGTTTTTTCGTAACCTGTCACATTTTATCATATTATTTTCAAAATACTATTTAGTAACATAAAGTTGTATAACATACAAACAGCGTGAATGCAAAAATAAGTCGTATACGGCAGAAAAACACCATCAAATTGATTAATTAGTAAAAGGCGTTAGCAAGGTCGGAAAATTCGACGAACGTGTGTATCACGATGTAGGAAAATAGAGGATTCTCAAAAGGTATGTCTGGATAGAAAACTGGGATGATATATTCTTTTTGGCCTGCTTCTAAATGGTCAATGGTTATATATATTTTCTTAGGCAATGAGATAAAACTCCATATAAATAAATTATATAAAAGAAAACATCTGTTTTGTTTGAGTTTTGTTATAATTTGGGAATAACATGTTTCGTCTTGCTATGGCATTATCATAGGTTTCAATAACGCTTTAACAAAGCAAAAATGTCGTTCTTAGAAAATACAAGAAATTTTATAAAAAAAACTGTAGTTTCTATTTATTATTAATTGTTAGTTTAAATCATTAGTCACTGTCATATTTATTATGGTTAGTTTAAATCATTAGTTTTCAATTTTAAAATCAAAGTTTTATGTTCCGGAATCGAACTAGAGATAACTAACTAACCATCACGCCATTTCCCTGGAGGGTTAGGCAGAGAGGATGGATCGCCACAATGCTCTGTCCTGGCAGACTCTCGGGCTTTCTCTACATTCATACATCGTACCATGCACGCACGTCGATTATTTCATGCCACGTTTTCCTCGGTCGTTCTCGGCTTCTTTTTCCACTCACGCTGCTTGTGTACAACCTTTTAACCATTTCACTCTCATCCATATTGAACTAGAGATTTTCCAAATAAATCGATGTTAACATAGCTGCATTGATGAAGTCGATGTGTATTTTTGTTAAATCAAATCTTCTTCTTCTTCTTCTTCAGCCGTCTCTCCACTGCTGGATGTAGGCCTCTTCTAATTTCTTCCATTTTTCTCTTCTTTGGGCTTCTCTTATCCACCTGCTACCCGCGACAGGGACAATATCATCGGCCCAACGTTTCTGAGGCCGGCCTATTCCTCTTTTCATGTCCCATGGTCTCCATCCTAGGACTCTGGGTGCCCATCTGTCTGTTCCCTGTCTGGCAACATGACCTGCCCATTGCCACTTTAGCCTGGCAATACGATCCACCACGTCGACAACCTTTGTCCGGCGTCTGATTTCTTCATTTCTGATTCTATCTCTCTGACTTATGCCTAACATTTGTCTCTCCATAGATCGCTGTGTACATTTTAATTTATATATGGTCCTCGCAGTTAAGGTGATAGTTTCCAGACCATATGTAAGCACAGGGAGGATACATGTTTTAAACACTTTTCTTTTTAAATTCATGGGAATGTCCTTGTTTTTAAGGATATGATTGAGTTTCCCAAAGGCTGCCCAACCTAGTCCAATTCTTCTGATTTTCCTTCCCTAATTTGATATTATGTCCAAGATAAATCAAATATAATAATATATATAATATTTAAAAAGCAATAATCCAAACGTCACATTATATAGAAAATAATACAGTTGAAGTTTCAATAACCTTTTTTTGTGTTATTTCGGTTGAAAGATTTTTTTTTTCAATATAATGATATATGGTTAATTCTAATGAAACGCCAAATTTCTGTATGTGTGAAATAAACACTTAATTTTTCTTTATTATTATAAATGTATGTTGAAGTAAACTTAAAAAAACTCGATTTTCAAACCTAGTTATTGACTATTCGCTAACCGATATAACATATTTTTATAGGGGGATCTATAAAAATAAGCTTCGATATAAAAGTAACACATCTTACGTCGTATAGTCAAGGTTCGGATACGTAACATGTACCACATACGTAAGAATGAACGTTTTTTAATACAATGTAGGATTGTAACGTTGGCGATGTCCGCTAGAAATCACTCACCCTGAATATAAACTGATACCGTTTCACTTTATGTGCGCCATTACTTTACCTCGATGTTCTATTGAATGGGATACTTGTTATACTTTTATTGTTAAACCGCTGACATTCCAATATTAGGCATTTAACTGCCGGGAGGATCGGGATCTAAGTCTAAAAAGTTTCATTGCTTATCAAATATTTATGACTTCCTTTATGCGCGAGGTGAGCACGCGTATACAAGACTTCTGTTGTTTTTTTACGGCTTCGGGTGGTGAATCTAATTCGCCAAAGTGTACCGAGACATTTGGAGAGAAATAAAAGTGTTTTACATTGAAGATTCTATTTTTTGTTACATTTCTTTCCAAAGCCTGATGTAAGAAACATCGTTATAACAATGGAAAGAAGCCGAGCTTTAAATGGGAGTCTTTTCGCTTCTAAATATATAATGCCGGGATGGGAAATTGATGCTAGGAGAGCGCGGAGTGAGGTGTTTTACCGTGTTTCCCGGGGCGGGAGGAGGTAACTACCGGCATCTCCGTTGCTATCCCCATTCGGCTCACGTAAGGCACTGTACGAGTATGTTTGACGCGGGCGTCGAGTACCGATTATTGTAAATATTGGAGGGCTAATTTCATTACAAAGCGGGTTTCGAGCGACTTACTTTTGATTGGCTACGCATTCGATAACGATTCAGGCATTCAAATCATCGAGGAAACACAGGATGCATACTAATCTGCCGATCTTGCCGATCAATACACTATTGCTTCCTATTGAGTTTACGGGAATTAAAGGGTGAGCAACCATTACGTGTTCGGCCCAAATGGAATCCCGGGAATATGGGGTAGCGGCCGTACCTACCCCCGCTGGAACTGTACATAAAGGCTATATACGGGCTGTACACGTATTCTAATGGTGCCTTTTACTCCAAGAAACACGTATCCCAAGGTACAAGAAATCGAATTAATGCTAACTGTTTATTAAAAAAGCCAATATAATCTGTAGGTACTACGAAGATGGATATAATTGAAAATGTCGTGTTGAATTCGTATAAAAAATGCTACATCATCAAAAGAACAATATTTTCTTAATGTTTATATGTCAGGATTAAAATTACGGTAAACATTATATAAGCACATATTTTTATGAACAAAAAAGCATAAGTATACGAGTGGTAAGTGCATTGACTGCCAGCCCAAAGGTTCCGGGTTCGATTCCCGGCGAGGGCAGTGTGATTGTGACACTGTCTTTGGTCTGGTGTAGAATTCACGTGACAATAAAATGGCGATAGATTAGCTACCTATCACATTTAACGAGAATCACTATGATAGCTTTACTGTTTGCATCGATTTGGCTCATGCTGTCATGATGTAAAGAGCCAATCAACAAAATAATAATAATAAAATGAAATCGCTTACATAAAAAACATTGTAAAAATGATTTGCTTACCCAGTAATTTAATTTTATTTAAATAAGTTTGGGTTTCGTATTGAAAAGGGATCACCAATTATTATAAGAAGATGATAAAGCACTTATACTTTTAATAAGTGGTTAAAATTAAAATGTTAATAAACGAATTTCACTTTCATTGAGATCTTTTAGGCAATTAAATTCTACAAAGTGGTTAAAATTAAAATGTTAATTGAACGAATTTCACTTTCATTGAGATCTTTTAGGCAATTAAATTCTACAAAGGCAAAGATTAGTAAAATGGCAAAATAAAATCACGGATTGAGAGTACTTCATTGTCAAGCCCTTTAAGCTTTCATAGAGCACACATTTCGTCTGAAATTTAAATAAACTGTTAACGTCACACATTAATCAGCCAACTAATGCCTCGTAGATTCATAATACGAACTAGTAAACGACTCACTAAACCCATTTAACAATTAGAATGTTCCCCGCGAATAATGAGCGCTGCGGACTGTTCTGTGACAAGACAATTAAATGGGAATCTCGTCTGGAGGCAACACCACAGGCTCACATAATGGAGAGTTGACACGGAACAAAATCATGGGAAATAATAAAATAAAAATATTTCAATAAATACCTACTTACCATGATGCAGCTTTACTAAAATCATATTTTCAATTTCAATTCAATTATTTTTTAAGTTAATCAAATGATTTTACTGAAATCTCTAGATGGTTCATTCATTTTATTACAAAACTAACTAACTAACTAACCAACACGCCGTCTCCCCGAAGGGGTAGGCAGAAAGAATGGACTGCCACACTTTTCTTTCCTGACATATTTCTCTCGCTTCCTTACATCGTGTCATGCATGCTCGTCGATTTCTCTGACTCCTCACATGGCCGACATTCAATATTTGATTTATTCGATCGTGCCACGTTTTCCTCGGTCTTCCTCTATTTCTGGTTCCATTTACATTATTTATATATAATTTCTTTATCATTCTTTCTTCATTCATTCTTTCCATATGTCCAAACCATCTTAATGATCCTTTCATTATTTTTTTCATGACACCATCATTCGCACCGCATTCACTTCTTATATTTTCATTCGACACTCTATCATACACAGAGTATCACACATTCGTCTAAGACATCTCATTTCTACTGCATTTATTCTACTTTCATCCTTCTTTTGTTAGTTCCATGCTTCGCTTCCATACATATAGGTCGGTAGAAGAACACCATTGTGCACAAGGAATTCAGATTATTACTGTGGAATAGAATTCTTCAGTAATTCATCATCAACAGTCGTCTGTCATCCACTGCTGAACGTAGACCTCTCCCAAAGCACGCCACCGTCCTCTATCCATTGCCGCTCCCATCCATCCATGTCCAGCAATCCTCTTCAGATCGTCGGTCCAGCGGGCAGGGGGACGTCCAACTCTGCGGAATCCTGTACGCGGTCTGCACTCCAGAACCCGTCTTCCCCATCGGGCGTCGGTTCTCCGACAGATATGGCCAGCCCATCGCCACTTCAGCCCGCCAATTATCAGTGCCACCTCAGCCGCCTTGGTTTGTTGTCGAATAAATTCGTTTCTAAATCTGACTCTCAAGGTTATTCCAAGCATGGCTCTTTCCATGGCGCGTTGGGTGACCTTAAATCTGTAGACAAGACCTTTTGTCAGTGTCCATGTCTCGGCTCCGTACGTCATGACTAGCAAGATGCATTGGATGAAGACTTTAGTCTTGAGGCATTGTAGTATTTTAGAAGTGAGAACCAGGCGTAATTTTCCAAAGACCGCCCAACCCAACTGAATTCTTCGGTCGGCAGTAATTACTATGAATGAAAACGTCTATCTTCTAAGAGTTTTATTATATTTTAGATGGAATGACATGATTCACCCTTCTAAGGGGCGAAACATGTCATTCCATATAAAATATAATAAAAATCCTAGAAGACAGACGTTTTCGTCCAGAATAATTATTTAATATGGAATTTTACATTATTGTTCAAGAAAGAATAAAGAATTTCACAGTGTTAACGCCTTAACTTTCAATAAAGTAACTACAGAATAAGAATAAAAAACATTAAGAATACAATTGATAATACAAGAATAATTCGAAAATAGGAGTTAAAAATAATTTAAAAAACAAAATGTACCCAAAATGCGGCACAGTCTAGCCAGTGTAGTTTTGGTCTGGTTAAAATTATTTGATGGATCCAAAATATCTGAATGGAAAATTTACACTCGTACGTTGACGACCTTCGTGGTCGAGTGACAGGAGCAATGATTGTCACACTGTCTTTGGTCTGGTGTAGAATTCAAGTGACATTAAATGGCAATAGATAAGCTTCCTATCACATGTCGTAAGAATCAATATGATAGTAATACCCATTACATCGATTCAACAAATAAATAGTTTTCCAGCAAAATATTACAGTTTTGATTACACAAACATTATTCAATGTTTAAATTTGAAACACTGTTATTATACGTAGCAAAATTATTTTAACAGCTGTTTCGCCGACCTATGTTGGTTTCAAATTTAAGTATCGAAATTATTTGATCAAAACAATAGATTGTCTTAGATAAACATCATAATACAATTAATACAATTAATTGGTGTCGTTATGCTTAAAATTGGAGTATATTTTTAAAACGTGTGTTTTGGCAATTAACTTTTATATATACGAATATTGGTAGCAGTTTAGATACAAACGTAATACATTTAAATATTCTCTCAAAACTATAATACTCTGACTTCAACAAATAAAACACAGGTGTACTTTGGTGTAATATAAAAAGAGATGCAAAAAATCAAGAAAGGAAGGCGAGGACCAGAATAAGAGCGGTGAGATACGTATTTGTGGTTTAATAACCCAGAGAGGGCCTAGTTTCAGTCAACAATCTTCGAAGGCCAAATACTCTAGAACGTCGTAACTTCTGGCATAAACTGTACCACACAGGGACGGTTGGTTAAAGTTAGTCAAAACATTTGAATACCATTTGCGTTTTCATACTATATTCACCTTAACTTTTTGTGTTGTGGTTTCATCAACACAATTCCGAACCTCAGCCGTCCTTTCTCAGTGTAAAAATTAAAAAAATATTTTAAACTGTAAATTACCATTAAATTCTAAATTTGTCATCACTATGTTTTGTGTTTTCACGTTTGAATAATTTTTTAAAAATGCTCTTTTTTCACAACACTTTTTGATAGTTTTTACAAACATGTTTAGGACCTCAGTCATCTTTTCTCATTGTAATATATAAAACTGTGAAATAACGTCTGTGGTTCGGAACATGTGTTTGTTAAAAGTGCAAAAACATGTGTTTAAAAACACAACGTTTTTCAAAATATATTCTAATGTTTGAAATACAAATAAAAACGTCAATAAGAATGAAAATGTTTGTTTCATAGAAGTTTAAATTATTTTATGGGAATAACGTATTTCAAAATTTTACACTAACATTATGACATTCTACACTTGATAATGCCTTAGTAAGACAAAACATATTCGTTCCATATGTCCAAACCATCTAAGTTTTCAAAACATATCATTCCCACAAAATAAAATAGAATTTCTCGAAAACAGATGTTTATATTATTATTAATTATTTAACTAGTTGCAACCTGTGAAATATTCACGGAAGTTGTGATTTTTCAGCCTTTTGACTTGATTCACTGTAAAATCGTAATCAGTAATAATTTTAACTTTTAATGTAAATGTTTTTTTTTCACACATGTTAAAAATTTCAAAACTAATAATACCAAATTATTCCTCTGTTTTCTACACTACTGTCATACTATAATAATCTTCTTCTTCTTTTTCATTTTTGGTAGACTCAGGAGTCTGTTATTTCAGGCGGGTCCTCTTGAGACGCTGAACTCCAGCTTTCTCTCCACCGTTTCGGGGGTCTTCCTGGTCGGCATTGTCCATTTGGCGTTCCATGGAGAGCTATGTGTGGTATCCTATTTGAGCTCATTCTTTCTACATGTTGATGCCAGTATCGCCGTCTTTGACGTCCCCATCTGACGACATATTCGATAATCAGAACAAAATTTTAAGTAATCTAGAACGTTTTCAATCATGCGCATCGAGTGCATTTCGAATTATTCAGAGAGAATCGGAGTATTCCTCTTTCGCTCTCATGTATTCGAAATTTTTGATGTGATACGGGTTTTTACCTATTCATATTGTGATACAAATTTTACATCTTTGTTTAAGAAACAATCAATAAAAAAAAACTCTAGCTTTTAGCAACTACTCCGTGTCAACTAGCTTTCAACTGCAGACTGGTGCTGCTCCGGAGATTGTTTTAAAGTAGCCGGCAATTCCACAGAATCTCAGGAAGAATTATTCCCCGCAGCGTCAGCATTTACCGCTCTACTAACAAGAAAAAGAAATAAAGTGTCTTGACATACAGGCTCATTGAGAATATTCCGCAACGCTCCGTTACTTGCCGCTTCTGCTCGCCGAGGAGAGGTTCCTTCCTTCTTCCTATTACTCTCAGTATAAAGGAAGAAGTTTTACTAATTTACTTCCGATTTTCAACCCTTTTCTAACCATACACTATAGTGAATAAGCTATTCTTCTGAGAGATTAGGTTTTTAGCAGCTGATTTTTGTTTATATTGAATTATTATTATTATTACTTCTATTATTATTATTATTTTTATTATTATTATCATGATAATAATAATTATTATTATTATTATTATTATTATTATTATTATTATTATTATTATTATTACTATTATTATTATTATTATTATTATTATACAACAAATCATCACGCATCATCCCGTTTCCCCGACAGGGTAGGCAGAGAGAATGAGAAAATGCTCTCCAGCTTCCTCCACATTCATACAGCGAGTCATATACGCACGTCGATTCTTTCAACTTCTTTCTTGGCCAACCTTTACAATTTGATTGATTTGGTAATGCCATGTTTTTCTCGGTCTTCCTCGACACCGTACTCCATTAACATCGTTAACGTACTCTTTTTTAACCATTATTTCTTCATCCACGAGTTCCATGTGACCAAACTAACGCAGTGATCCTTTATTATTATTTTTATTTTTTAAATCGCTCTTTACAACATAACACCGCAAACCAAAACGATGTAAAGGGTTTCGCTACCACAGTGATTCTCTTGACATGTAATAGATAGCTAATCTATAGCCATTGTATTGTCACGTAAATTCTTAACCATACTAGATAGTGTGACAATCACACTGACATTGCCGGGAATCGATCCGGGACCTTTGGTGTGGCGGTCAAAACATTTACCACTAGGCTACGAAGGTCGTCAACCATAACGAGGTAAATATGCTTATAAGAGCACCAATTTATACCGACCTCATGAAAATAATATTGCTTAAGTACGGTTTGTAGAAAAGTTAAAATAATTACCCAAATTAGAGAACTTTATAAGTGTAATATGTAAAAGTTAGCAAAAGTTTATTTACGTAAAATATTTGTATTATAATATTTTATCAACTAAAGTAGTTTTGGAAAATTAGATAGTTTTTAACTTAAAGCTAATTAATATAATAATATTTAAAAACAATTTTTTTTTTTAAATTTAAAAAAGATATTGAAGGGGAAAATTGAGGGACGCCGAGGGCCCGGTAGGAGACAAATGCCCTGGCTGCGAAACGTGAGGGAGTGGACCGGCATCCGAAGTGTGGAGGAGCTGTTCCAAGTGGCGCAGGACAGGGACAGGTTCGCTGAGGTGATCGCCAACGTTGGGGGGACCCGACAGGGCACTTGAAGAATAAGAAAAACAAAACGAGTTCATATTAAACAATGCAATATGAATATAAAATGTCATATATTGATTATTAAAAATATATCTCACACTCTACATAAATTATCTAAATGATATAGGATGTGCAAAAACATTTTGTATTGCCTTAGCAAACGGATATTTATGTCAATAAAAAACAATATTTTTTATCATTATACAATATTATAATGCTAAAATTATTATGTAAGATCAATTAGAAATCATAATGTTAAGACGACCTTCGTGGCAGAGTAACAAGATCTTTGACTATCACATCAAAGGTCCCGAGTTCAATTCCCGGTGATAGAAGTTTAATTGATTGATGATGAAGAATCACGTGACAATAAAATGGCGATAGATGAACTATCACACGTAATGGGAATCATTATGATAACAAACAAACAAACAAACAAACAAACAAACAAATCATCACACCGTTTCCCCGTAGGGGTAGGCAGAGAGAATGGACCGCCACACTACTCTATCCTGACAAACCTCTCTAGCTTCCTCCACATTCATAAAACGAGTCATACACGCACGTCGATTCCTCCGACTTCTAACATGACCAACCTTTAAAATTTGATTAATTTGGTCATGCCATGTTTTCCTCGGTCTGCCTCGACTCCGTACTCCATTTACATCATTAACGTATACTTTCTTAACCATTCTTTCTCCATCCATGCGTTCCATATGTCCGAATCATCGCAGCGATCCTTTCATAATTTTGTTCATAATACCTTCTTCCGCTCTACATTCCTATCAGCATTTGAGATTCTGTCGTATATCGTTCTACCACACATACGTCTTAGAGACCTCATCTCTACCGCATTTATTCTTCTTTCATCCTTATTCTGCCAGTTCAATGCTTTGCTTCTGCGGTGGCGAGCATTTTGCATTTCTTACCGTAGTTTTCTTTCTTGCCATTTCGCGCTACATAACAAACTTGTCATCGTTTAGGAAAAATATTTCGTTGCAGAAAATATGCCAAGAGAATTATTTATTTATAATATGATAGCTATTTAAAAAAATAAATAATTCTCTTAGCATATTTTCTGCAAAGAAATATGTTTTCAAAATGATGACAAGTTTGTTATGTAGCACGAAATGGCAAGAAAGAGAATTATTTATTTATAATATGAGAGCTATTTTATAAAATAAATAATTCTCTTAGCATATTTTCTACAAAGAAATATATTTTCGAAACGATGACAAGTTTGTTATGTAGCGCGAAATGGCATGCAAGAAAACTACGGTAAGAAATGCAAAATGCTCGCCACTGCAGTAGCAGTCGCGAGGATAGGCCAACATTATGGCCGGGTGATTTACGAACAAAACGCTCGGCCATTTGGGAACCTTTTTATTTTCCCGCCCACACCACCCGCCCCCGCTGCCACGCCAGCGCCGCTAACGCCTCACAGGGTAAAAGTAATAAAAGCCTGCAGTGGAGTACTTGCAGCGCCCCGCGGAAAGTCAAATGAGCGACTATGAAAAATTCAACAAGGACAGGACAACTATGAGGATCCTTTGTGTCATGAAACCGGATGGAACAAATAGAAAGTCGTGATTGAAATTGAAAAGCCATATAACCATAAGTAATGTGACTGCAGTAACAAGGATGCGTTTTAACTAACTGACGTTAAGAATGTTTTATCTTATTTTCCTTACTGTCATTGTAAACCAAAATTTCTCTATGAAAGCAAAAATGCCCGTTTACAATAGAGATTATGTACAAACACTTATGTACGGAAATGAAGCATGGAACTGGCAGAAGAAGGATGTTAGGAGAATAAATGCGGTAGAGATGAGATCCCTTGGATGTATGGGTGGTAAAACGTTGTACGACAGAATTTCAAATAATATATTATAATATAAGAAAGGAATGTTTAGCGGAAGATAGTATAATGAAAAATATTATGAAAGGATCATTACGTTGGTTTGGGCAAATAGAACGCATGGATAAAGGGAGAAACTATATATTATGTTATATACGTTATATATATATTATGTATTTAAAAATATTATTGAAATAAATAATTAAATTTAATTTCAAAAGGCTACTTTCTGGAAGTTTTTTATGTGACTTTACTAATTTATTACTAAAAAACTAACTAACTAACCATCACGCCGTCTCTCCGAAGGGGTAGGAAGAAATAAAAGACCGCCACATCGTTCTGTACTGACATACTTCTCTCGATTTCTCTACATTCTTTCATGCACGCACGTCGATTTCTCCGACTACTCACGTGACCGATATTTAATATTTGATTGATTTGATCGTGCCACGTTTTCCTCGGCCTTCCTCTATTTCTAGCTCCGTTCACGTCGTTTACAAACACCTTCTTCATCATTCCCTCTTCACTCATTCTTTCCATGTGTCTAAACCATCTTAACGACCCTTATTATTTTGTTCATAACACTTTCATTCGCACCGCATTCACTTCTTATACTTGCATTTGACACTCTATCATATACAGATGTGTCACACATTTGTCTTAGAAATCTCAATTCTACTGCATATATTATACTTTTATCCTTCTTTTGCAAGTTCCATACTTCATTTCCATACATAAGCGTCGGCACAAGAACACCATTATGCACTGCCATCTTAGCTTTTTTTGATAAGCTTTTGTTTGCGATGACAAGTTTAAGTGCACCATTTACTCTGTTGCTTGCCCCAACCCTTTTTTTAATATAATTTTCCACTCTCCCATCCCTTGTAAACATTCTTCCTAAATAATCAAATTCTAAATGAAAAAGTTTGACGTATTTTGTGATAGTTTGACTCATCTGAGGGAAGTACTATCATTATAATAATTCTTATGTTATATTTATTTTATTAAGTTGTCATGATCTCTAAGACGAATGTGTGGCAAATTTGTTTATGATAGAGTGACAAATGCAAGTATAAGAAGTGAATGTGGTGCGAATGAAAGTGCTATGAACAAAATAAGGAAAGGGTCATTAAGATGGTTGGACACATGGAAAGAATGAGTGAAGACAGAATGGTAAAGAAGGTATATGTAAACGGCGTGAACGGAGCTAGAAATAGAGGAAGGTCGAGGAAAACGTGGCACGATCAAATCAATCAAATATTGAATGTCGGTCACGTGAGGAGTCGGAAAAATCGACGTGTGTGCATGACAAGATGTATGAATGTAGAGGAAGCGAGAGACGTATGTCAGGACAGAACAGTCTTTCTGCCTACCCCTCCGGGGAGACGGCGTGATGGTAAGTTAGTTAAGTTAGTCATGTATCTTATGTTCCTGGCTCTTTTTATTATTTTATTGTGTATTACTTATTTTTGTGTATCTCTAACTTGTATCTTTAGTGTGTTGGAAAAAAATCTTTAATGCGATTTCACAAAATACGACCTTTGTGGTAGATTGGCGAGCTATGACTGCCACACCGAAGGTCCCGAGTTCGATTCCGGCGACGGGAGTGTAATTGTCACAAAACGACCTTTGACGACCTTCGTGGCCGAGTGGTAAGTGCATTGACTGCCACTCCGAAGGTTTCGGGTTCGATTCCCGTTGAGGGCAGTGTGATTGTCACACTGTCTATGGTCTGGTGTAGAATTCACGTGACAATAAAAAGGCGATAGATTAGCTACCTATCACATGTCACGAGAATTGCGTAGTCATCTGTCATGATGTAAAGAACGATTGAACAAAATAATAATAATAATAATAATAAAAATCAGTTTGGTACAGAATTCACCCTTTTTTGCCATTTGCTTTTTTTTTCTAGAATGGTGCATTCTCCAAATAATGTAAATCCTGCGTGGATGGGTGGCAGGCCTAGGGATTGTTTGGGCGAAGCTGACGAAGGGGCGCCGCTGTGTCCTATAACAGCTTCGGGTAAGCGGCGGGTAATCTTCTATGTTTTTTTTAAATTGTAAATTTGTTCAGTTATATGTAAATTAACAATCACTGTTACTCTAAAATAAATAAATTCACGTGCCAATAAAATGGCAATAGATTAATTTAACCTATCACATATCGTGAGAATCAATACAATATATAAAGAAACACAACTTCTATACAGTTCAAACGACCTGTTGTAATATATTTTTTTATACAATGTAATATATATTTTTTATATATCTCTACTACATATCTCGAATCCGAATTAGAAGCACGGAAGAAGGATGAGAGCAGAATAAATGCGGTAGATATGTTATCCCTAAGACGTATGTGTGATAAAACAATGGGCGACAGAATTACAGATAATGATATTAGAAATGAACGTAGAGCGGAAGAAAGTATTATGAACCAAATAATGAAAACATTACTACGTTGGTTTATACATAAGGAACCCATGAATGAAGAAATAACGGTTAAAAAGTATACGTTTACGATGTGAATGGAGTACGGGGTCGTCGGATACCGAGGAAAACTTGGAATGATTAATTAATCAAATTTTAAAGGTCGGCCATGTAAGAAGTCGGAAGAATCGCTGTATGAATGTGGAGCTAGAGAGGTGTGTCAGGATCGAGTAGTATGGCACTCCAATCTCTCTGCCTACCCCTTCCATGAAACGGCGTTATGGTTTTCTGTTGTTGTTGTTGTTGTTATATTATAAAATAACGAGATATATAATAAATTTATTGTATATGAACAAAGCATTGAAGTGTTGACATGTTTGTGTGTGAACTGTTATTACCATAGTTTGAGTGGCCCAAGGAGAGGGCGGTTCTCGTCTGCCACCCCTCGTGCACCGCAACCACAACTCAGACCATGAATATGGATGCAGTACATTTACGGACCGTGCATTTGAATTGTTGGCTAAAATTATCCATTTTCTAAATATAAAAACATTAATGAAAACCTTAGTTGTATAGATGGATTAACTTATGGCGTTAACACTGTGAAATTCCATAATGAAATTTTTTTTATGAATTAAAACCCTTTTTTTTCCACTTGAGTTTATTTTTCTCGACATGTTTCGAAGGCTTTACACCTTTATCATCGGGAGAACGATATAAACCAACTAAAATTATTACAAAATGAATGCAAGAACCTATGAACACATTTATACACCATGTGTTAGCAAACTTAGACAGAGTACCAAAGACATAACATTAGAAGATAAATGGGTTAAATTTTAAAAATAATTTTTTGAATGATTCTAACAATTAAAAAATGATTAAATTTAGAACAGGAACGCACGAGAGATGGCTCGACTTTAGGAAGAGAAGATACTCTCTATGG
This sequence comes from Lepidostoma basale, assembly GCA_022606425.2. Taxonomy (NCBI): domain Eukaryota; kingdom Metazoa; phylum Arthropoda; class Insecta; order Trichoptera; family Lepidostomatidae; genus Lepidostoma; species Lepidostoma basale. The sequence goes on from JAHDVF020000693.1 coordinate 43,219, forward strand.
TAAGGTCGTATTTGTCTTCTGAACGTACTTTCACTAATATGAAAGAGGCCGATCTCCGAGAAGACCGCATTTAGTTCGGTACTTATTTGGCAAAAGGTCCCAAATGCATATATGCATTTGGGACTCTTTAAGATATAAAAACGAATTGCTCTTCTCACCGGTGTCACTAGAGGTAGGATGGTTCTAGCGGCCGGGAGGTAAAACAATTTATTCGACGCTGTCGGTGATCAAATCAAATCAAATCAAATCAGTTTATTAACTCAATAGACAGGCATCTATTAAGTATAGGTAAAATATCATAAAAAATACAACAAAGTACCAGGAACGCATTAGAGATGGTTCGACATTAGGAAGACAAGATACTTTCTAAAGTCAATAGTATTTGCCCCCTGAACGTACTTTCACTAACATGAAAGACGTCGATCTCCGAGGAGACCGCGTTCAGCAGACTAATTGCTCTTCCCACCGGTGTCACCAGAGGCAGATTGGTTCTGGCGGCCGGTAGGTAAAACAATCTGTGCTGTCGTTGTCGGAGATATCTATCGGGGACAAAAAGACCAACATTCTATATACATATCTATCAGGGACTAAAATACCAACTTCCTCCAGTACGGTCGAGTTCTCGAAATATCCCCTGATTAATCTAAATAAGTGGGTTATGAGATGCCCATCTTTCTGAAGCTGCAGATAGTTGATCCCCAACGTTCCCAAAAGAAATGCCTTGGTTAAGATTTCGTATTGTCTGATGAGATATTGAAATAAAGATATGCTGATATTTTATACAATTCAATAGACTAAGTATGATAGTCTCAATTACTTAGGAGTCTAGAAAAGGGTACAACTGCAAAGTGAATCAACAGTAAACGACCCAAGCCTTTCGCCCTTGATGTAGTATTTATGGGCACCACGTGATCGTGTAGCACAACAGAGCAGGAGAGATATATAATGGAGCTGCCGGGGTACACAAAGCCGCCATGATGGATGGAGCGATCCATCTTGCATTCGGCTGCCGGTGGCGGCGGGCTCATCACACGCGGCCATTGTGTCACACTTATCTTTTCCCGCCATTATTCCTGCGGCCATCTCAGCCAGCAGCCGCGGAGCTATTGCCCGCGAAACACAACTAAAAGGTCAATTATTTTTAGACCCATTCAAATTAAAACATTATAAAAATGTAATTGATCAATTGTTAATTTAAATAGTCCATTGTTTTGGCCGAAACATTATGATGCTACAACATTATTAACTGTTAAATTATAAAACGCTGTTTTTTGGTATCACTTTTTTTTTTTGTTTTCGCGACAGCTCTTTCGTTGACCTATGTTGACATCATCAGATTAAACAATATTTTTTTTAACTGTTAATATTCATTTTCGTGATTTTTCGAACCTTTATGTGTATTTGTTCTTATATCAATTTGAATAATTTATTTGATAGCATTTTGAAGTTATTGCTGGAGTTGAGTTAGTTAGTTTTAAATTGACATTGGGAACAAATGCACATAAAGGTTCGAAAAATCGCAAAAATTAATTTTAACAGTTAAAAAAAAATAAAAAAATGGAAATAATGACACTGAGGACGATAGCAGGCAAGACACTAAGGGATCGCATGAGGAACACCAGAATAAGAGAGATGTGTGAGGTTGAGGATATTATAAGATGGAGCAAACAGCAAAAAAGGGACTGGTACGGTCATGTTCAAAGAATGGACACCACCAGACTCCCATATATTGCATTGCATAATCAACCTCATGGGAATCGTCCTCGTGGAAGACCTCCTAAAAGATGGAAGGACAGCTGGGAATCTATCTCACAGGAGGAGCAACTCTCTGGAGAACAGACCACATACGTCTACAATAAGGAAGAAGACGATGAAGAAGAGTTAAAAAATATATTTAATCATCTGATGATGTCAACATAGTCAAGGAAACAGCTGTCACGAAAAATAAAAAAAATAAAAATTGTGATACCATAAAAAGCTATTTATAACAATTAATTGTTATTTTAAATGTATTGAACGCTAAGGCATTAACACTGTGGAATTACATAGTAATATACTTGGGAAATTGAAAATAACTTTGTTTAATCCACTAATTATTAAAAAATCAAGACATGATTTGGAGGATACCTTCAGGTGTAAAAATATAATCAAAACTAAACGAAGAAAGACTAATATAAAACGCATTCACAATTCGAACCAGAACAAAGGTGAGACCATAATAATTGCGGTATAAAATAAATTAGTAAAAAATAAATGAGGTGTGGTAAAGTAATGTATGATAGAATTTTAAATGCGAAATAAGGAAGCAATGTAGAGTGGAAGAAAGTATGATAAACAAAATTATGAAAGGATCACTGCGAGGATTTGGACAAATGGAACGCATGGATGAATAAAGAATGGCTAAGAAAGTATACAGCAACGATGTAAATGGAGTAAGGAGTCGCAGGAGATCGATGAAAACTTGGTTTGACCAAATTATTCAGATTTAAAGATGTTTGATGTTGGAAGAATCAATGTGTGTGTATGTAATGTGGAGGAAGTTAGAGATACGTGTCAGGAGTAGTGTATCGGTCCGTTTTCTCTGCTTACTGCTCTGAGAGAACGGGGTGATGGTTTGATGATGACGATCTCGTATCTCAAAGCAATGATAATAATATGTTATATTTGTATTTGTGTAACATCGAGGATTTATATCAATGATATTAGAATTCATTTTACAATCTTCAATGTGAGCAGAAAATAGCTCATTATTATGAAGAAGGAATTTCGTCGTGTTCAGGCTTGAACTTACGTCCCCTGGATCAGGAGCTAAGCGTTATGTCCCATAGACTACAACCCAGTTTTAAATTTTAATGTTAAAATTTAAATTTAATTGTATCTCAATAGAGACGAAGACGCAAACTGGAAACTCAATATGGATGATCAAGGTGTTTACAGGACTTATGACCTGTCATTGGTTGGGTTAAGCGCACGCTTTATGTAATTACAACATTCCCCATTCCACCTTTGTTTTTATGATCATGCATGATAAATTTTTGGAAGTTGTATATATGCTCCAAATCCATACCTATCTTCACTTGTCAGTTTCAATTGGCCTTCTATGTAGATTTGATTACACATGCCAATCTTTTTAAGATTAACCTATATAATCCACCCACTAATCTATGGAGAATGATTTTGATTGATGAAACCTCTATTGAGATACAATTAAATTTGAATTAACCACCCACCATGGGTGAAAATCCAGGATTCGTATACAAGTATAAGTATACATTTACAAAAATATTTAAAATTTAAATTTAGCAAAATGGTAGAGTTTTTTCACTACCAATTAAATTAACAGTTATTATAAAAATTACAAGCATCTCGTTCTAAAATTGTTAAAACAGAATTTGAGAAACTCGATTTACAAGAAGGGAACGCGAAGTAGAGGCAATTGAAAAATAATTTACAGTGCTGGTCCAGAATAAAAAATGAACTTTATAGGAGAAATCTGTACGCGAAATATGCCGCTGCTTGCTCGTTTTCTCGAAAATACAATTAAACCGTTATTCCAAATTTATTAGCCTCCATGTTATTCCCGGTGCTTTATTTCTGGAATCGCAAAATTATTGTAAGGAGGGGAGCTGGAGAATGGACCGAATTATTACTTATCAAAGATTTTTTTCTGTAAATTTTTTACTCACCAGATTTTATTGCTGAACTCCCTTGTATAAAATAAAAGTAATGTTATAAAACAACGCTTTTGAAGGAAGCAATCACTTTAAGACATAGAAACAATACTTACATAACAACACTTTGATGACATTTTATTGATCTTCTTCTTCCTAGCCTTCCCCTAGATGTAGGCCTATTCCATCTGTCTCCATTTTTCTCTATCCTGTGTTTTAACTAACTAACTAACTAACCATCACGCCGTCTCCCCGAAAGGGTAGGCAGAAAGAATGGACTGTCACACTTTAACCGATGCGGCACTCCATCCTTCTCTTTTCACCCCGCGGGAGACGCGGTGTGATGGGTTGCGAACCTCATCACCACCAATAGGCATCTCCCGCGCACACTTCGATCTTCCAACATCCACAAAATAAATCTAAAACAAATAATATAAAATACAATGATATAAAATAAAATAACAAAATAAAAATAATTAAATACAAAATGTTATTTTTAGATGGGGCACATTTGTCTATTTAATGTAATAACACATAATGTTTTTCCGATGTTGCACATGTTGACATGGACGATCCGGACTTTTGTGTTTCTTTAATTTATGTTACACGTATCCACCGTTTTTTAAATTAGCTGTTATATGATTTAATTAATGTTCCACGTATCCAATTTTTTTATTTGACAGTAATTAGGCACTTAAAACCAACTAACACCAGCAAGAACTTTAAAAGAATATTGAAGAAATTATTCAAATTGTCATTGGAACAAACTGTGTTTTATTATTTTATTATTATTATTTAAAAAAAAAGACTAATACCAAGGATTTTAATCAATGATATTAGAATTTATTTAACAATCTTCAATGTGAGCAGAAAATAGCTCATTATTATAAAAAAGGAATCTGGTCGTGTCCAGGCTTGAACCCATGTCCCCTGGATCCAGAGCCAAGCGTTCTATCCCCTAGACCAGAGGTCGGCAAAGTGCGGCTCCGGAGCCGCATGCGGCTCTTTAGCCTCTTAAGTGCGGCTCTTTAGCCCCTCAAGTGCGGATTTGGCACAAATGTTCACGGCCAGGCGCGCAAGACACGCCGATGGTGTCAGTCGAAGAAAGGGGTTTGTTGAAAGAAAAAATAATCGCGAGATACTTGCTTACCATCGCATCATTCATCAAGAACGCTCTGTCCGCAGACATTTCCAGAAGAAATTTGTAATGTTATGGAATTGGTGATTACGATTATCAATTCCGTTTTAGCTAAATCTCTTAATCATCATCGCCAATTTAAAGATTTTTAGTCATCATCTTCAACGCCTAAAATAGTATTACTGACTCTTATGATCAGCTGAAAAAACTCGCATTTGCTGATCTTTCGCTGTTCACTTCTACATATTCATGCGGACAATTTTATTCAAGCATGAATTTTAACAAGAGTAAACTAAGAAGTCGTCTTATTGATGAGAACCTGGAATTGTGGCTAAAATTAAGAATAAAAACAAACAAACATGCATCAGGCCCATAATAACATACGGAATCGAAGCAAGAGCAGACACTGTCAGAACCAGACATCTCTTTAGAGTAGCAGAAATGAGAATATTGCGACCTATTGTGGTGAGAACCGTTAGAGATAGGATACCCATTGAAGAAATTCGCAAATCTTGCAAAATTGAAGACATAGTGAGATGGAGTAGGCAGAGAAGACGATTCTGGAGGGACCACATCGAGAGAATGGATCCAGCAAGAATTCCTAATATCGTGATGCAAGAGACTCCAGAGGGCCGTCGACCACCAGGATGATCACCAAAGAGATGGAGAGAAGGCTGGTCGCTTTCATCATAGGAAGAAAGTTGATATCCTGCATTAACAGATCTTAAGACCTACAATTAGAAGAAGCAGAAGAAGAACAATCAAACCTGACTTACTCAAACATTCAAAGGAGAGGCAAGAACATTGTTCGCATTAGGTATTTGTCAGACATTGTCATGAGTTAAATTTGTGGATTCCTTTACTGCATACTATTTTTTATCAATGAATTAAATCTTAAATAAGTATGAAATAATGTTTTATTCAGTGTACCCGTAATTGAATGAAGTGATAAAATTATAATAAAGGTTATCTAAATCAATAAACAGATTTGGCTCTCAATTTTATTAAATCGTTGTAAAGTACGCATTTGGCTCTTTGGCTAATAAGTTTGCCGACCCCTGCCCTAGACCACCACCCGATCGTTTTTCATCCATTTTTTCCTGGAGACCACAACGATATCATCGGCCTATCTCTTCTGTGGCCGACCGACACCCCTTTTGTTTTCCCATGGCCTCCACTTTAAGACTTTGGGAGTCCATCTTGAACTTGGCTGTCTGGCTACGTGTCCTGCCCATTGCCATTTCAATTTTGCGATCCGATCCATGATGTCAGCATCTGATCTGTATTTGTAATTCTATCACTCAGACTTATGCCCAACATTTGCCGCTCCATGGATCATTGCGCGCATTTCAATTTGTGGACAATATTTATGGTCAGGGACATTGTTTCCAAACCATATGTCATCACATGCAATACGAGTATGCATGCTTCGTAGGTTTTCCTTTTTAAATTAATGGGGATATCCTTGTATCTCATTTTATTGATAGATCATTTTATTTTATAATACCATTTTATCATAATTTTTATTATGAATAAAACACAGTTTTTTCCTCTTGCGAGTTTATTATTCTCGACATGTTCGAAGGCTTTTCACATTCAATTTAAGAGAACTATATAAATGGTTTATATAGTGCTCTAAATGATGCAGATGTAAAGTCTTTAAAATATGTTGGGAAAAATAAACTCAAAAGTGGAAAAAAACAGTGTTTTATTTCATAAAAAAACGTCATTATGGAATTCCACAGTGTTAACGCCTTCAAATGATCTAATTTTTGTATTAATAAAACCGTGTTTATTTCCACCTACATATGTTTTAACTTACTAATTAGCCATTACGCTGTCTCTCCGAAGGGGTAGGCAGAAATAAAGGACTGCTACACTTAAACCGATTCGGCACTCCATCCTTCACTTTTCGCCCCTGCGGAAGACGCGGTGTGATGGGTTGCGAATATCATCGCCACCAATAGGCATCTTCCGCTATGTTTTACATACATTTTATTTTTATAATTTTTTTTTAGATGAATAAAATATTACAAATGAACTATTTCTATTTATTAATTTATTGTTTCTCAAACAATAATATAAAATTTCATGTTAAATAATTGATACGAATGAACACGTCAATTTTCTAAAAGTTTTATTAGAATAACATGTTACGCTTGTTAAGACATTTATCAAATGTCAGGACATGGACATGGAAAAAAGGGACATGAATGAACATTATGATTCTAGTCTGGGTGGTTCTGTTTTCCCGCGCGTTCTTCTTGGTGATCTATTTTTTACCGCATTTTTCCTACGTTGTGAACAAAATAATAAAAAGCTCATTATGATGGTTTGGGCACATGTGAAGGTGATTTAAGTCTGCGTTAGAATTGCGAATGGAGCACGATTTCGTTGCTGGCTGAGGAAAACGTGGAACGATCAAAATATTTAAATTTTAAACTTAGACCACGCGAGGTCTAGGAGAAATCATTGTGCATGCATCTATACAAAATTGAGGATGTAAAAGAAACGTGTTAGGATTGAAAAATGTAACGGTCTTCCTTTCTGTCTAATTCCTCGGAAAAATGGCATAATTGTTTGTTAATTGTATTAAACAAACCAACATCGTTTGGCGGAACAGCTGTCGCAACACTCAAATAGTGAATAATAAAAAAATGCGACATCATAACAGATGAAATAATGGTAAAGAAAGTAAATGTAAACGACGTAAACGGAACTAGAAATAGAGGAAGACCGAGGAAATCGTGGCACGATCAAATCGATTAAATATGAAATGTCAGCCACGTGAGAAGTCAGGAAAATATCTACGTGAGTTCATGACATGATGCATGAATGTGAGGACGCAAGAGAAGTATGTTAGGATAGAACAGTGGGCAGGCGATTTCTGCTTTCCTCTTCGGGGAGACAGCGTGATGATTAGTTAGTTAGTTATCGACATGAAGAAATTTCCTACCAAAATTATCCCTTTTATTTATTATAATATATAGTATTATACAATGGACACCAAAATAACAAAGTTTTATCGTACTATTCTAGCTTGTTTGAAAATAGAACTTAGTATTTGTTAATGATTTTCTAGTCTTGAGGTTTCTACAGGTAAGTACCACAAGCTTTAAACCATCAAATAAAGGTAGGTACCATTAATCGGGGGGGCGCGTCCAGAAAACGTTGACTGAGTGGCTGCTACCTTTTTGTTGCGAGTGTTTCGGAGGGAATCATGAATTACAAATTACTCTTCATTTACAAAGCTAAAAAACTCGAGTCTTATAAAACATTATTCGCACTTTTGATGTCATAAAACCCACTCACCCCTCCACCAAACACCTAATTCCTGCATTACCTTAAGTGCCCCCTCACCACCCCCAAGTCCAGAAGTCAGGGCTGTCCAAATTTTCTATGCATAAATAAAGTAACCGCTTTAAAACAATTTTATCGATAATATGACATAATAATGATATCTTGTGACACTAAGCAAGGATAGCCTTTGTAGATCGCCACAAGTTATGATCGCACCGGAGGTCCCGGGCTTGATTCCCGGCGATGACAGTACGAAAAAAACAATTCTCTCGCTGCCTTTGATCTGGTAGAACTCCTGTAACGTTTTGCAATTTTTCAACTTAAGGGCGGTCAACGTTTTGTTCCTCTTGGTGCGCAAACCTTGGAGTCGAGGAAGTCCGAGGAAATCATCTTTCATCAGCCGTCTGCCATCCACTGCTGAACGTAGGCCTCTCCTAAAGCACGCCACCGCCCCCTATCCATTGCTGCTCCCATCTATCCATGTCCAGCAATCCTCTCCAGATCGTCGGTTTAGCGGGAAGAGGACGTCCAACTTTGCGGAATCCTGTACGCGGTCTCCACTCCAGAACCCGTCTCCTCCATCGGCCGTCGGTTCTCCGACAGATATGACTAGCTCATCACCACTTCAGCCCGCCCATCCTCAGAACCACCTCAGTCACCTTGATTTGTTGTCGAATAAATTCGTTTCTAAATCTGTCCCTCAAGGTTATTCCAAGCATGGCTCTTTCCATGGCGCGTTGGGCGACCTTGAATCTGTAGACTAGACCTTTTGTCAGTGTCCACGTCTCGGCTCCGTACGTTATGACTGGCAAGACGCATTGTTTGAAGACTTTAGTCTTGAGGCATTGTGGTATTTTAGAGATGAGAACATGACGTAATTTTCCAAAGGCCGCCCAAGTCAACTGAATTCTTCGATCGGCTTCTTTCTCGAAATTATTTCTACCTAATTGTATGTAAAATAGGAATTCATGGTACGACCAAATTAATTCTATTTTAAAGGTCGGCCATGTTATTATAGAATTCGGAAGAATCAACGAGCGTGTATTCCTCTACATTCATACCGCTGTATGAATGTAGAGGAATCTAGGTAGATATGTCAGGATAGAGTAGTGAGGCGGTTCATTTTCTCTGCCTACCATTCCGGAGAAACGGCGTGATAGTTTGTTGTTGGGTTCAAATAACTTGTTGTATACAAAATATGCGAAAAGTAACGGAAAATTGCCACATTTAAAAGGGCTAAGTGGCATCCCACGAACCAGCAAAGATGTCAATAGGCTTTGCTGTGAACACATACTTAGGATTGAAATATCTTCTTCTTCTTCCTGTGCCGTGTCAGGTCCCCCCGACGTTGGCGATCACTCCGGCGAAAACCTCCCTGTCCTGCGCTGCCCGAAACAGGTCATCCACCGCCCTCATTCCGGTCCACTCTCTAATGTTGCGCAGCCAGGACATCTGTTTTCTGCCAACTCCCCGTCTTCCCTCTATCTTGCCCTCCAATATAAATATAAGTATATAAGAAGATTGAAATATAAGAAGAGAGAAGTAAGGTTTATGAAGTTTGTTTATTGTTTTAAATTTAAAGTTTTTGATCGATCGTAGAATAGAATAGGGAAAATTTAATACTCAATGGTTTGCTATATGTAAATTTTATTTACGTACTCGTATATCATTTTTAATACTTTCCGGTTTCAGTGCTATCCGAATGTATATCAGGGAGATGGCTCAAGTGATAATATTGTTGTAATCGTTTATTATCGAATTAGAGCGACAATAAAGATTAAAAAAGATTTTTGAAAAAAAAAAATTCTTTTGAAAAAATAAAGTGTATTTTTTGCACTCTGAAAAAAATACAGAAAACTTCATATTTTGTACTTATTAAGAAACTTAATTTTTAAAATAACGCATGTTCTCTATGTATATTTTTATTATTTTATTAAATGTTGAGTATACCCTAGATAGCATAATATTTCACTTCTATCAGTTAAATCTTTTTTTTTTTAATTAAAAATTTCTAAGTGTCCAATCAATCTTGGATAGATAAATTCTTAAATATAATTATTAAAGAAAAAACATAAAAAGAGTAAGAAGTTATTAGAATGATATTATTATATTATATATTTACTGAAACGTATTTAGATTCTAACCTTGAGCAAAAACACTTCCCCTAGCAATCTAGTGGAAGTGTTTTTCCCAATGGAACCAAATATTCTATCCAAATACGGTAATTATGGTTTATTTTCGTGTACATGTTTTTTAAATCAACTAACTAACTAACTAACCATCACGCCGTCTCTCTGAAAGGGTAGGCAGAAATAATGGACTGCCACACTTTAACAGATGCAACACTCCATCCTTCTCTTTTCGCCCCCGCCAGAGACGCGGTGTGATGGGTTGCGAACCTCATCGCCACAATTCTTAGGATTAAATCAATGGATGTATAATATAATAATGAAAATTATTTTAATACATATTAATGATCTGCAGTTGAATATACTATAAAATAATTAACCTCGTGATTCAATCAACGGATATGCCTTTGAGTAATTGTGCCATTACTTTTAACAAATGAAAATGAAATTCGTTAAATGTAGCGCACTGCAATAGGGGTGATTCATTTTCCTGTACCAGATTTTTGAATAAAATATTTGTAAACCACTTCACTTTAAAATCTCGAATAGATACAAAACTTTGTCAGTCTGACCAACACTAAATGGAATACGTAAATATTTTTAAAGCGAAGCGTTCTTTTACTGTTTTGCACAACACTAGCGCAATGGATTTCCAATACCACACTTCCAAATTCACGCTTCCGCCATAATAAATGGACCGTACGCGAGAATGCTTTACACCTGAGTGAAGGGACGTTAAGCCATTCAGTGTTTCGATTATGTCGATTAAAATTTAATTGAAATGCCTCAGTGTATTAGCTTACCGGTTTATTACCCAGAGAGAATTGGTAACTTGGTTTCATTGTTCGTGTTGATGAAACAATGTTCAACTGGAAAATACTCGAAATATTGGAGTATTTAGCATATTTATTATTTAAACAATGTTTATAACTTTGTTAACAACACTAAATTTATAAATAAATATAAAATTCAATACATATATGTTTCGGACACAAAAACCAAATGTTAGTTTTAAGATAATCGAATGATTTTACTTACATCTTTTGTAGGAAGTTCATTTAAAATAATAATTAAATAAAACGATGTTTTTTAACTACTTTCACTTTTGTCTTTATTTCGACAGCGACCGGTTTCGCCAGGCTCGCTGGCATCGACAGACTGGTGACACTATTGTAAACTTAGTCCTTTATGTACATACAGATCAGGGGTGGTAAACATGATTCTGTACAAAAATAATCTTCAAATATTTATATAAAATTTACTGAATTTAAATATTGGTATAACAGGTATTCAAGGAGGTTCATATTCAATACAATTGTTTTTAAATTTTATTATTCCTTACATATTCATATTATATATGTATATTATATACTTAAATTATTGTATATTAATAAATTTATTTTGTGTATACAAAAAATAACAAAACACTGATGAAGGACTTCTGTGCCCGAAACAACTTTATTTTTATTTAATTTTTTCAATAAATTTAGTGCTTATTTATTGTTTCTTGAACAATGATGTAAAACTCCATATTAAATAATTAATACGAATGAAAATGTCAGTTTTCTTGAAGTTTTAATATATTTTATGGGAATGACATGTTTTGCCCTTCTAAGGCATTATCAAATTTTAAGGCATTCTAAGTCATTATCTAGGCATTATCAAATGACGGCCTTAAGCTTTATAAGCCTTCTAAGGCATTATCAAATGATATTTGATAATGCCTTAGAAGGGCGAAACATGTATTCCCATAAAATATAATAAAACTTCCAGAAAACTGACGTTTTCATTCGTATTAATTAAATTTAGTGCTGTTTACAAATTAAAAACACTGTTTAAGATATTTAATTGTTTCTTAAACAAAAATGGAAAACTGCATATTAAATGAGATGTTTTATTATATTATATGGGAATAAAAAGTTTTGCCTTGCTAAGGCATTATTAAATGGCATTTGTTTATGTATTATGTATAATATTGAATAACTAACCTAACATAATAATTTAAATTTTTAATAAGGCCTAATTTCAGATTTGTGATATTTTTTGAATTAAAACTGTTTTTCCAACTTTAATTTATATATTTCTCTCTACACGTATCGAAGATATAAGATATTTATAATATAAGATGTTACATGTCATAAAAAACATATCGTTTAAGTTTTTCCACAAAACGATCGTAATGCATTTTAAAATTAGTTTATGCTCCGAATACAATGTTTTTAATATGCAATATTTTACGAAATAAACAACGAAACTGTTCATTTCCAGCAAACAAAAAACAAGTTACTTTAAAGTGATGTTTTAAAAATATTGTGAAAGCTATTTAAAAATTCAGTTGTGGTTAAGTTAAGATTAAATGCTTTATAATTTCGTACAGCACATATCATAAGCACATTCTGTTTCATAAATAAATGATTTATTCATAGTAGTGCATTCGTCTGCTCTGCATTCTTTACTGATATAAGCATTTACATTTTTATTACAACCACCCTCTGAATCTCTCTCCTTCACACACAAACCTACATTTGAGTGATTTCACCACTGCTTAAGAACGCTTAACCTACTTTCGCCCGTATCTCAATCTTGAGATTTATTACCATTTTTCAGCAGAATCCATAAATGAAACTAATCGTTTATTTATATGATTTTTATTTGTGGCCTACCCTTAGAAAGTGGAGCTGGATCAGGAAAATATATGTTTGATTGTTTCCAAAAGTTTTATTTGACTCCAGAAAGTTTAAACCCTCAGTAGAAAAAAAAAATATAATTAATTAATTCAATTTAAATAAGGAATATTATTTCATAATTTTAAGTACCTGGACAATAAGATTACATCATTTATGGACCCAGATATGGAAGTGCAGGATCAAAGCAGCCTGTAGTTCATTAAACAAAATGAGATCAATATTCTGCAATGACAACTTGAACTTGAAACTAAGGCAGAGAATGTGCTATGTCTGGTCTGTATTACTCTATGGCTCGGAGACTTGGACCCTGAAAGTGCAAACTATGAACCAGTTGGGAGTATTCGAGACGTGATTGCACAGGAGAATGCTTCGCATACCGTGGACAGATTTCGTCAGCAATTTGGAGGTTTTGAGGAGAGCCAATTGTAGTAGACAACTGCTAAAGAACGTTAAGGTCCGTAAGATTTCATATCTGGGTCACATTCTGAGGGGAGATAAATACAGTTTGCTCCAACTAATACTGATAGGAAAAATTTAGGGGCAGCGTGGTCCTGGTAGAAGGCAAACGTCTTGGCTGTGCAACGTAAGAGACTGGACTGGGATGAGACATGTGGGGGAGCTGTTCCGGGTTGCGCAAGATAGAGAAACCTTCGCCGGAGTGATTGCCAACGTCAGGGGGACCTGATACGGCACGCAAAGAAGAATGATTTTCATAATTAATATGAATCTCGGCGATGGCTGTGTGATTATTACTGTCATTAGTATGGTGCAGAATTTACATGACAATAAAATGGCGATAGATAAGCTATCTATCATATATCAATATAAATTGCCAAAAACAAATTGTAAACAGTAATTGGGTTCAAACGACCTGCTGTATTCAAATTGAAAAAAAACTAAGTAACCATCACGTCGTCTCTCCGAAGATATAGGGAGAAAGAATTGACCGCCACATTATACTTTGATACTTCTGTCGCTTTCTCAACATTTATTCATCGTCAAATAATTGCGTAGATTTACACGGTGGGGAGCAATATGTAATATGGGATATTAGGAAAATCTTTGTAGCTCATCTATCTGGACCGACGTTTCGAAGGTCGTTGCAGTCTCCATCGTAACCACCCTAAAGATGGAGCTTAAACCGATCTCCAAAACGTCGGTTCAGAATGACGAGGTACACGGATTTTCCCAAGACCCTAAAATACATATTTTTTCATCGTGTCATGCACGCATGTCGATTTCTCCCGTTCCTCACGTGGCGAGATTAAATATTTGTTTGATTTGATCGTGCTAAGTTTTCTTCAGTCTGACTCTATTTCTTGTTTATATACAGGTGTCCCAGATGTAGACATCAAGCCGGAAACGGATTATAGGGCAAATCATGCTAGTTATGAGAAAAATGTATAAAATAAATCTATGTTTTGTATTTTCTTATAGGCATTTAAAAAAAAAAATCGACACCCTGTTCTTTTACATTTTTCTCATAACTAGCATGACTTACCCTATCATCCGTTTCCGGCTTGACGTCGACTTCTGGGATACCCTGTATATTAACTTGTTTAAGTATTCCAAATAAATTCAATTTAATTTATTGTATCAATATTTTTTTCACAATATCCAACCGCTGTCTTGTCATTTGGTAAGCCGCGAAAATCGAATCACTCTGTATATTTAGTATTCATATTGTCGTTCTAGGGAGATCAACAGCGACACGTTATTCATTTTAAATACTAAACGTATACATCGTACTGTCTAAATTAATAACGATGGAATTTCTGTAGGTGCTGTATGTTTTGTCATAGCTAAATCATATGCTCTTTGCTGGATAATTATATTCCATTCATTTAAAACCTAATCCAACAATTAGGAATAATTTGAAATAAAAACAGCCCTGGCAGCGAAATAAAAGTGAATGTTTGACAGAGATGCCTTTGCTGCAATGACCCGACACGGCACCGGAAGAAGAAGAATATGCAGTTGAGAATATTATAAAATATTCTCTCTCTCTGGTTTCAATCCTGGGATTGGTTTGCAGAAATTTCTTCTATTCTTCTCTTCCATTCTTCCCTGTCTTGTGCGGTTCTTTTGAAATCTGCATATGATTAGCAGCGCACGTCCACCAACAGGTCTTCCAGGTACTCTCGGCGTGGGCGTCCCCTAGAGTTTGTCCCCTCGGTCATACCCTCCTCCATTATGGCATGCAAGAGGCCTTCTTGTCGTATTACATGGCCGATTCATCTTGCACGCCTTTCGGACAAGGTCCTGAGCAGGTGCCTTCCTCCTTCGATTCTTTGGAGAACCTCCTCATTTGTAATGTGGTCTCTCCAGGAAATTCCTAATAGTCTTCTATAGGACCATATCTCAAAAGACTCTAGTCTCCGTTTATCTCTTTCGGATAGGCACCATGTCTCGCAGCCGTACATCAAGATACTCCATACATAGGTCTTGATAAAATAACTCCATAAAATATTAATGCATTTAAAAAAAGTTCAGTTAACATCATTAATAACGCATTTGATAATGTTTTAGCATGGTAAAACATTTCATTACTATTCAAAAAAACATGTTATGAAGGACGTTTTATACGAGTGTTACATAAACATATTATAACGACGTTAAATTTTCTAAAGACTGCACTTTTCGGTCAGTCAATTTCTAGTACGCCCTTAGAATAATTGTTTTTACAAAACGGCGCACTTAAAATATAAGTCATCAAAATAATAATAATAATACTATTTGTTATTTGAACAGTCGTGTATATAAATAGTTTGAATAAAAAATACAATTGTTTTTAAAATAGTAAAAGTAATTCTGTTACTGAACCAAATCACTGTTTTTTTCCATCTTTATTGATGACAATATTGTGTGTAGTTTCTTCCCTTCTTAATAGTTTTGTATGTAAACGATGTCTTTCTGATGTAATTTTTAGTTAATTGTAAAACCTGACGATACTAACATCGGTTAGCGAAACAGCTGTCGTGACAAAATATAATCAATTGTGATATTTACAACAAAGTTTTTATTATTTTAACAGTTAATAATGGAGTTTTTCAAATTAAAAACCACAACCATCAACACATAATAGCTCTGTTTTTAGAGCATACATTTATTCAAGATATTAAACCCAATTTACGCTTTTATATTTCTTGCACTCAAGTTAATAAATATATCTGATATTCTGAAAATCCCTATCTAGTTAGGTCTATGATAATCTTTATGCTGCAACATAAAATTTCATGAAAAAACAGCACTTCTGGGTTGCACATAAGCGTATATTGCACAATTTACGAGAGCCATCGTATGAACTTATGCCCTCAAGTATGTGCTTTATTAAAGTTTACAGGATGCATAGCATAAAACGCGATTTTTAACACTCTACTCATAATAGAACTTATTACTTTTATGCTTAGATATTATAATACGCCCTGTTCCATTTTTGTACGCCTTTATAGCACTCTAGCGCCGAGTGGGAGGGTAGCCTCCGCAGACTCTTACGACAGTACTAATAGGAACACCCGCAGTCATGATTAAAATGTTTTCTCGCTAAAAATACACCGCTTTTTTAAGGTTTATTATTTCCGTAATGATTTGACATTTTTTGTTATCTTGAATTAAAAGGAATGTCCTTCATCTGATAACGGTTTTTTTGGTAAACTATTTTTAGGCGAGTATAATAGGCAAGTCCAAGATGAGTATTAAGAAAAAACAAGCGTTATTTATTGCTTAGGGAACTATCTCTGTTAAAAAAATCACAATAAATTTCAAATATCAATAAAACTATCGGTTTAAGTATGATGTATTTCAAGGAAGTGACAAATTTTACCCATCTTAGGCATTATCAAATGTCAAACAGAGATTTGTTTTTAATATTCTCAAGTAACATTTCGTTTATCTCATATATGGTCATGCATTTATATTTGTTACAAAATAACAAATGTTTAACAATTGAATCACTGCTATTTTTAAAACATGAGTTTTTTTCTTCCATGTTTGCCATACTTTGTGTTGTAGATGTTTTATTTGAATTTTTCTTTTTTTATATATACTTTGTATATACAACACTATTGAATTTACATATCAGTTCGGACAACCAGTCCTTCTTCAGTGATACATATTATGAAGATAAATATTAAAAATATTATAATTTTTTTTACCAATACTCGTATGATAAATTTTGTCAAAATTGATCATATTGTTAAACAATTTTATAATATTTTAAATATGTATCTTAATAATATGTATCACTGAAGAAGGACTGGTTGTCCGAAACATGTGTGATATGTAATGTTAATTGTTTTGTATATACTAAGTGTATAAAAAAAGAAAAAAAAGAAAATTATGCCAGGATTATGCTCTCTGCCTACCCCTCCGGGACACGGCGTGATGGTTAGTTAGTTAGTTATTTTGATATAGAGAAAGATTTTAATCTTTCAAAATATATTTTGCATTGTGTTCATATCTCATGCTCTTAGCGAATAAAAACTTAAGTGGTTATATAAAAAGGTAGTCCTCCAAGCGCTGTATTGCTTATCTGGGAGATACAGGTTGTAGGATGTACATTATTAGCCGTTTTGTATTCTTTATTTGTGTTTTCATTTATGTATGCTAATCGTTGTCTGTCACTCGAAATATATAAAATAAAATATTAAAGAATAATTTAGATCACAAACATATTATGCTGATAATATGTTTTATTTCAGCACCCTTTGAGCAGAATAGTTGATATATAATATATTTTAAAATGGAGCTTTTATATTGAATAAAATAAATGTTGTGAATTCCCAAAAATATGTTTATATTAATGGATATGTTTCAATGAAAAATACGAGTATTAACTTCACCTTAGTATTTTAGAAAAAAGGGTTAAAAAATACAAAGTAATATACTTAGGAAATTAAAAATAACTTTGTTTAATCCACTATTAGTGAATCCTTCTTTCTTCTTTTTCGGTGCCGTGTCAGGTCCCCCCAACGTTGGCGATCACTGCAGCAAAGGCATTTCTATCCTGCGCCACTTGGAACAGGTTTTCAACTCTTGTTATTCCTGTCCACTCTTTGATGTTCCGCAGTCAGTCATTCGCCATAGTGATTCCTGGGAAAAGGTGACCAGAGTGGTTTCCCGTTGCCTTCTCTGGTGGAATTTTCTGTCGGGGCTACCTTCCCTTAGCTGGTTGGATCTGGTTTAGAGGCGCCAGAAACTCGCCTTTCATCCCTTCGTTATCTGCTGTGATCACACGGTTATGAGTGTGATCCCATTGCCCGGGGTTTGCGACAGGGACGCTAATGAGTTGGACTAGTCAGTAGTGTTCCCGTTGGAATGCAACTGGGCGTTTCGCAGCATTTTACAGAATCACACCCTCCAGCAAGATGTGACTCGCCGCGACCCTACTGACAGTTCGAACCCCAGTTAGTGGATTAAACAAAGTTATTTTTAATTTACTAAGTAAATTAATATGGAATTCTACAGTGTTAATGCCTAAGCGTTCAATAAAAATTACAAAGTGTAATTGAAATAAAGATTTAAATCAAAACTCAAATTTGCACAAATAAAAATGATAAAAATAAAATAAAATAACGTATAAACTTATTAAAGCTTATCGTTACTATGAAGGCACTTTCGTTAAGTTGGAGAACGGTATAAGTAAAAAGGTGAAAATGGAGGGAGAGGGGGTGTTTGAGTTGATTTGAGTCGGTTCCGAGAGGTAATGTAAAGAGCACACTCTGTGTCAGCTAACTTCGGGTTAAGGAAGGGGAGAAATAGGAGAGATAGAGTTGGAATGAGAAGTGGATCGAGTAGGACTCACACAAGTAAATATGGGCGTTACAGTTTACCTTGAAAAACGCTAACCTTCTTATCGCTGATACATAACATCATAACATTGGCTGTGTATTGAAATAATTATTTTTAGGATAATTTAATTATTTTACTGAAATCTCTTGATGGAAATTCATTAAAAAAAAAAATTAAAAAATTATGTTTTTCAATAACTACGTCCATTTTTTTATTGCTGGCTGGCTGGCGAAACCCGTCGCTGTCGAAATAAAGAAAAAAAATTTTAGTTACTTAAAAAAATCTTCTTCCTATTCTTCTACCGCCCGCCAAAATCAATCTGCCTCTGGTGACACCGGTGCGAAGAGCAATTAGTCTGCTGAACGCGGTCTCCTCGAAGATGAACTTATTTATGTTCAATAGTTTTAATATATTCTATATTTGCCATTACTTTGTACTGTGGGTTCATAATTGAAAATTAAAAACTTTGTATTTTCACAACACTTTGCTGCACTTTTCAGAACATGAACATTGTTGTGAAAATGCAATATTTTTTAAAAAGCACTGAAATTTGTATTTATTAAATATTTAGTTAATACATAATCCTAACACTTTATTAATAGCTTATATTGTATAATAATAAATTACCTTCAAATGCATCGGTTTCCATTATCAGTTAAATATTTTTAGGCTCTCATAAGCATTTATAAATATAAATAGAAACATTTCACAGTTACAAGCATTCAGTATTAGCTTATACCGCAACGAGGGTGCTTTGTGGCGAATGCACACAACATTATACGAAGATTATTCTAAAACAGTATTATGCTAATCCTACATTTGAGTGTATCTAACAGAGAACTGCGGTGAAATTGTATTAAAAACTTTAAACAAACGTGATACCGAATGGTTCATATGTACATATATATTCTTTGCCTTAACATGCTTTGCCACATAACATAGTTCGATGCTAGAATTTAGTTAAGTTATATGCAATAAAACGTGTAAAAGTTAGCTGTAAAGCAGCAAAACATCTTTAATTACTTACTGACTTCCGATGGTCGTGCAATTCTTGAAGCGTTTTAGTCTTCATGATGATTTTCTTCCGAATTCTTCAATCCTGCGTCTTTTGCTCCCAACAGTTCGATTCGCCCAACCTAGCCTCTTTTTTTCTTCTTTCTTTGCCTCTTAGAGGTCTTACTCTGGTCAGTCTTGACGCGTACAGGGTCTCCGGCTCTGAATATGTGCTCAATACATGCTAGGTGACCTGCTTTCACGGTGATCTTTGTAAGGTGCTGTTGGGTCATCGTACGGATCTCTTGGTTACTCCAATACCTCCAAGTTCCCGCTGTCAACACCAAATCTGGGTCCCAGGATCATTCTTAGGATCCTATGCTTTTAATATCAGATTCTTTGCTGTCCTTAATAAGTCATTGTTCACTACTCAGAACCACATGTTTTCATCACTGGCTTGATGTTGCAGCTTGATGTTTCTGGATCTTCCATCCAGAAATATCAAGCTAGGGGAACGGAACGTCTTCAATGAAATGGCAGTAATTATTTATGTACTTATATTTACCGAACAACTTTAAAATAGTTTTATCCTTTCAATCGTCATTATATAGTGCATTCTCTTTTATTCAACATTACTTTTAAGTAGACATAACTTTTCTCCGAAATTTTAATAGAAGTTATTGAACGATTCCTACATCGATGTATATTGGGACAGAAATATATTTTATGCCTTTTTATACTAACTTATTTACTTTACTTAGACCGCCGTTGTCGCCCACTGCTGGACATAGGCCTCCCCCATACTTCTCCACGTATCCCTATGTTGTACCTTTTGTATCCAATCGCCAGCATTTCTTCTAATGTCATCCTTTTGCCTTTTTTATACAAGTTCTTTTGAACACAGTTTGTATTTTAACTATTATAATGATTCTTATGACATGTAATAGTTAGCTATTGCCGTTTTATTGTGACGTGAATTCAACACCAGATTAAAAACAGTGTGAGAATCACATTGGTCCCGCCGGGAATCGATCTCGGGACCTTTGGAGTGGTAATCATAGCTCTTGCCTCTCTGTCATAAAGTCATCGTATAGTAGTTTTATGTATATTAAAAAAATAAGTAAGTATCAAACAAATGAAATTCATTGTTACAGAATTTGAATACATAGGTACTTAAGTTTCAATGTTCATTAAAATGTTAAAATAGAACAGATACGCTACGTCTATTTGATCTCATATAAGGAACACGGGAAGTCTTCTTACTTAATCATTAAATTAATACTAAGAGCATTGAAATGGGTTCTGCCTCACCATCTGGTTTGGGGTCCTACCGGCTAACTGGCTTGCGGATTGATTGGGCCGCGGCCGGTCGGGGGAAAGAGACGCTTCATTACCGCTAGGGTAATGGACCGGTGATTGGAGAGGTAATAATGTGCTGAGAACATGCTTTCGGTCACTATCGCCCTCTGGAAGAATAATGTCAATCCTAAGGTATATAGCAAAAGCTTTTCTTTGAAATATCATTGGAGATTTTTTTGTATTTTTTACTGTTTTTTGTGTTACGATATTAATATACGAGTATAAAAGCTTTTTTGTAATAATTTTGGAATTATATAATAATAAAATTACAAAACATTTTATATCGATATTAAATACTAAATAAATCTTTTGGGAGTGATTCGTAATACAATATGCTTGAGAATTTTCCAAAATGATTTTTTGAAAACTGATTATTATTATTATTTTATATGTTAACGATGTAAATGGAACTAGAAATAGAGGGGGATCGAGGCCCGATAAAATAAATCAAATATTGAATGTCGGTCACGTGAGGAGTCAGATAAATGACACGATGTATGAATGTTGAGGAATCGAGCGAAATATGTCAAGAAAGAAAAGTGTGGCAGTCCTTAATTCTGCCTGCTCCTTCAAAAATGTCAATATTAACTTTAAAATTAACACAAAAATTTCAGTGGGAAATTTAAATATTTAATTGTATAACAATTGTATTACTCGTAAAACAAATATTTACATGCGCGTGCCAGGCGAACTGACCTAATTCGATGTTACAAATTACAAAAAAAACAGTTATTATTATATTAATTACGCTATTTTTAAAACATTTTTTAGCCATATGTTAAATGTAGTGTTTAATTCTATTGAAATTCACTGACATAGCTAGTACATTATGTAATGGGAATAACTTTTTTAATGTTTCTATCATAGATATTGATTTGCAGCAAAAAGTTTTATTTTTTCTGGTTCTATCACATAAGTAGTAATAAAACTCCTAGAAAATAGGCGTTGTCTTTCACATTATCATTTTTTTCGTTGAATCGATCTTTATATCATTACAGTGCCAGTGATACAAAACAAAGGGTATAGCTATCATATTGACTCTCATGACATGTGATAGGTTGCTAATCTATTGCCATTTTATTGTGACGTAAATTCTTCACCAGACCAAAGACAGTGTGACAATCACACTACCATCGCCGGGAATCGAACCCGGGTCCTTAGGTGTAGCAGTCGTAGACTTACCTCTCGGTCACGAAGGTCGTCATTAATTGCATGAAACATTTTTTACAAGTCACTCACACATAATATTTTTAAAAGGTTTTACATCATTATTCCAGAAACAACAATTAAGAAAAGTTTTAATTATGTCTGTATATTTTCATTAAGTTAGTGTTTTCTTTTAATTTTGAATCCGTTTTCATTGTTAAATATTTAAAAACGCAAAAAGTTATTTCATTCCATCCATTCCCAAGAATATAAATGAATGCGTGTAAGCATAATATTATGAAGAAACGTCGGGGGGCGCAGTAAAAGTTTTCCCCAAAATTTCTTCGATTTCTTATCCAACTGAAAACATATTAAAATATTTGTTTTCAAAAGTTTTTAAAAAACTTTATCGAACAAAGTTTTAATACTTATTACACCGAATTTAAGTATGCGGAAATATGGATTTTGCAATTTGGGACTTTAGTTTCACCGTAAAAATCTACGTAAATTATATAACCTTACAAACATTCGTTAATTGATTATAAGTGTATATTACTTTACGAAAAAGGACCGAGTATTTTTGTATTTTTATGTTTATTATAGTATAACATATAAGTCATAGCATATGGAGCCGAAACGTGGACACAGATAAGGAGTATAGTGTAAATTATAATTTAAACGCGATTGTTTTGTCAGTTTTACAGAGATTCTTATTTATATTTTGTAGAATTACTGAACGAGCTGAAACGGTTGGATGTAGGTGCCAAAATGAGAGGAGTCTTAGTTAGCCTCTCTATTGTATGCGGATGACGCTGTTCTACTTGCAGACAACAAGCGTGAACTACAAGTCCTGGTAAATAGTATGTAATTTAAGTTGAGGTACTTAGATTACTTAGTAGACTAAGTACCTCAAAATAAATTACTTAGATTATTTAGTAATATTACTGTTAACTAACTAACTAACTAACCATCTCCCCGAAGGGGTAGGCAGAAAGAATGGACTGCCACACTTTTCTTTCCTGACATATTTCTCTTGCTTCCTCAACATTCATACATCGTGTCATGCACGCGCGTCGATTTCTCTGACTCTTCACATGGCCGACATTCAATATTTGATTTATTTGATCGTGCCACGTTTTCCTCGGTCTTCCTCTATTTCTGGTCCCATTTACATCGTTAACATATAATTTTTTTACCATTCTTTATTCATTCATTATTTCCATATGGCCAAACCATCATAATGATCCTTTCATTATTTTGTTTATAACACTATCGTTCACTCCCATTAAATATAGTATAACTTACAGAAAAAGTATTTTTTTGCTAGTATGATTGTATTTTCATTAACCCTTAGAACACTTTGCGAATTTTCGATAACTGTCTTTCTGGAACGGCGTAAATTTAGGCATTCGGAACGCTCTCATACAATAATTAATTATGAGTAAAATAAGACTTTCAATGTAAAAATAAAAATGCCAAAAGAACTATTAACATATTATCTATCATTTTAATAACAAAAGATGTATATTCGATACTTAAACATGTTTTTTTAAAGTGTTTTTATCTAAAAAAAATACCATACTGCTTAAGCAGTATCAGTAAAAAGAAACACTCATATTGTTACCTTACTTTTATTTTAAACTAACTAGTAGAGATGTTATTTGATGGCAAAACCAAGTACAGACCTAACACTGCAATTGCAGTGTACAGTACCGCGGGCACGACTTTTCGCCACTGCAAATGCAGTGTATAGTACTCTAAGAGTTAAAAATCATAAAATCTAAAACAAATATTAATTACCAAAATCATATACTATTTGGTATAAAAAATGTTTTTAATAATATATTATTATAATTATTCTATTTATTCAGACTTCTTGACAAAGGCCTCCTCCTTTCACTTCCACACTACTCTGTCTTGTTCAAACTGCATTCATGTTATATCGACGTGTCGGTTGATGTCTTCCTTTTACCGTAGTTGCCTTGCAATTCTCTTTGGGGTCCATGGTCTTCAATTCAGCATTCTCCTTTTCCATTGTTCGCAAAATAATTGATCAATTTAAAGAAGCAATGAAAAGCATTTCATTATCCAACATATGTACTTTCTAAACTTCTTCTTCTGATTGTAGATATCGCGGTCTGTTTACGCAGGATATCAACTTTCTTCCTATGATGAAGACGACCAGCTTTCTCTCTATCTCTTTGGTGGTCGTCCTGGTGGTCGATGGCCCTCTGAAGTCTCGTGCATCATGATGCTACGAATTCTTTCTGGATCCATTCTCTCAGTGTGGTCCCTCCAGAATCGTCCTTATTTGCCTACTCCATCTCACTATGTCTTCAATTTTGCAGGATTTGCGAATTTCTTCATTGGGTATCCTATTTCTAAGGGTTATCCCCACAACAGATCGCAATATTCTCATTTCTGCTACTCTTAAGATATGTTTGGTTCTGACAGTGTCTGCTCTTGTTTCAATTCCGTGTGTCATTATGGGCCTGATGCATGTTACATATATTCTAACTTTGCTTTCTATTAGCACATGCTTATTGTCCCAGAGAGTGTCCCTTATACATCCGGAGATAACTGCAGCTTTATCAGTCTGTTTTTTAACTTCATTATATAGATCGCTGCAACTAGATATCTTCACACCCAAATATCTTTTTTTGGAAAACGATATAAAAAATTTGTGATTTTTCGTCCATTGGCATAAATAAAATTAACCCTTTTTTGTGATAACCTCATTCTCATTCTTAGAGAGAAGTGCACTTAATTCCAATTATCAATTTTTCATTCTGTACAAAGCCATTAAAACTGTGAATATGGCTAGCGGTTAAATTGACAATTTTTCACAGAAAGTTAGAAATATAGTATGAAAATTTTTCCTTGAGTTAATGGAGCCCATCAAGCGTTAAATTGGTTCCCGTTTAATAAATTTGATGGAAATGGATTTTCCTTCCTATACAGGCAAGAGTATATTCATGTCCCTCTATACGCCTGTAGTGACCCACCGTCGGACGGTCAGTGTACGGCTTGCTTACCCTTTATATTTCCCAAGGGTCTTGGCTAACATTATACTTTGAGGTCAAAGATCCATTATTGCGTCTACTCCTTGGTTTCTAGTGTGATATGTGATAGTAATTTTTTTTCAAAACGCTAAAGCGGGTATGATTTGAAGTTCAATATTATAATTATAACAAATTAACCAACTAACCATCAGGCCGAAAGAATTTTTATTATCTAACATACGTACGTTAACGATGTAAATGGAGTACGGAGTCGAGGTAGACCGAGGAAAACATGGCACGACCAAATTAATCAAATTTTAAAGGTTGGTCATGTTAGAAGCCGGAAGAATCGACGTGCGTGTATGACTCGCTGTATGAATGTAAAAAGGCCTAGAGAGGTATGTCAGGATAGAGTAGTGTGGTGGTCAATCCTCTCTGCTTACCCCTACGGGGAAACGGCTTGATGGTTTGTTGTTGTTGTTGAACATATATATATTCTAAACGTTTTAATTTTTAATTAATACGAATGAAAATGCCTGTTTTCTAGAAGTTTTGCTATAATTTATTGGACTGATATGTTTCGAGATTTTAAGGCATTAACAAATGGACATATGAAAATGCCTCAGAACGGCGAAATATGCAATTCCCATAAATTTAAATAAAACTTACAGACGTTAACATTCGTATTAATTATTTTATTTAGAGTTCTATATCATTGTTCAAGAAACTATAAAAAAAGTTTTTATTGTTTATAGAACCAACAAAGATGCCCACGCCAGGGTGATAGCCGACGTTGGGGGCACTTGACATAGCACACCAAGAAGAAGAAAAAGAAAAATTATATATCTCAATAGCAAGATTCGTTTTTAAATATTCGCATCGAAATAAAAAAAGAACATTGCATTTTCTTTGGAACACGAAATATTTTATTTAAAATGAATTCCCTGTTTAAGTATCTCTTTAGGGAAACAAAATTATCTACAGGAAGAACAAAGTGGAAAATTTGTCCTTTTAGAATATTGTTAAATTTACAACCATAAATCTGGGAATTAATTAATAAAACAACTACGGTAAATGAAATTTGCGTTCATTCAGATATCTAGTGGGGTGAGAACATCCCTAAACCTACCCAATTTACCACCCACTTGCCACACCCCCTACAAAATGCTAGGAGGTATCTACGTAATGTTCTAAGGATTCGCTTGAGAAGCAGCTTTCAACTTAAAAAAATGTCGAACAACGTGATGAGAGTTTCAGTGATATCTTATGCCTGTCAAGTCAGAGTGTTTTTTTAAACTAGATTTTGGGAAGGTATTTTGAAGAATGAAGATATTGGATTAAGAAAGATGCTAAGAACAACAAAGGTGGCTTATTAATACAAAAGAGATATCTGTATTAAAACGCGAGGTTTGGACGAGATAGCACGTGCGTTTCAAATGACGGTCGATCAGAGAAGGAAACGTTAGTTAGTTAGTTAGTTTTTTAGCTATCATAAAAAAAATCAAATATTTAAGTGAAAACATAGAGAAAACTCATGAATTATTTTGTAACTTAAGATTTAAATACTTACTTACTTACTTAGACAGCCGTTGTCGTCCACTGCTGGACATAGGCCTCCCCTATACTTTTCCACGTATCCCTATCTTGTACCTTTTGCTTCCAATCGCCAGCAATTCTTCTTTTATATGTTGAGATTTTCTTTTCCTATTTATTATTCTATAGAAATTAATAGAATTAATTTGTGTACATGTACCTATTTATTATAAAAAAACATTCGATTATTTCTACTACATAAAATACACGTGAAAAATTCACAATAAATCGTATCATTTTAGATATAATAATAAAAATATTTTTATTAAATATTACTCTACTAAAATAAGTATGCATAAGTTAAAATAGTATAAAATACGTTACTGCAGTTCGTATAAAATGTGGTTATATTAAAGGTACAATATAAAATATAATAAAAAATAATAAAAAAGTTTGTTCGAAAAAGAACACCGTGTGACGTAGGTAGAGTAGGTACCTCAAGCAGGCGGTGGTGATGTAGCGGCAGGCAGACAGAAGACAGTCTAGTTTATGGCCCGAGCATAGCTGGCGAAAGGGGGTGAAAAGTTGATTTTAACGAACGAATTTAGCCAGACGAGCTTGTAGACGAAAATGTCCGAAAAAATGGAAACTCGAGAAGGGAAATGTTCGCAAGATTTACAAGTTCTTGTAAGCAAGATGTGCGCTACGTGCCCGGAATAGGGCTGGCGGACGAAGCTGACTGGAGCGGTGCTTTTGAAAAAGGGGCGTAGCTGAATGAGAGATCAGCATGAGCGACGGCTGTTTGGATAGAAGGTGAAAAGGGGTGCGCAGAAACAAATCGCGAGGAGACTTACAAGGGATAACAGTAATTTTTTTGTAGAGACAAAACTTGCTTTGACAACGTTTTGCTAAAATACCTGTGTATTTATTCTATATTCACCATAAATTCGAGTTGTGGATTCAAAATTAAATAACCTTAAAAAAATATCACTTAATTTTTTGCACATTTCATAAACGTGTGTCGGACCATTGCCGCCCTTTCTCAGTGTAAAAATAATCATGGTACAAAATTCTTACTTACCATGTCTATCACATGCAACAAAAGTACGATTTGTGGATCTTTCTGAAACCTGGATTTCAAAACATCTTACATTTTATTTTATTGAATGTATAATCGTCCATGTAAAAACAATATAAAATATATAATACGATTGAATTCATCTGTTTTTTAGAGGTTTTATTATATTTTATGCAAATGATTTGTTTTGACTTGACTGGTGACTTAACAAAGCAAAACATGTCACTCCTATCAAGATAAAAAAGTTCTAGAAAACGAATGTATTCATTCGTATTAATTACATCTTACAAAGCCCTTACAAAATTAAACTTAAAAAAATATCGAATTAAATATTTTTATACTTGGCAGGAAACTCATAGCTTCTGAACCAGAAGGCTTGGGTTCAATATTAAATATTATAGAAAACGTCTGATTTTACAATTTATTTTATGTTAATAGGGACTACATGTTTTGCGTTGCTAGATAATTCTCTAAAAAGTAGAAACTTAAATCTTCATTAAATCTGAAGTTTTTGTCATTAAAATATTTTTTCTTTTCAATTTATTTATGGCCATTGAAC
Organism: Lepidostoma basale; assembly: GCA_022606425.2. Taxonomy (NCBI): domain Eukaryota; kingdom Metazoa; phylum Arthropoda; class Insecta; order Trichoptera; family Lepidostomatidae; genus Lepidostoma; species Lepidostoma basale. Next base: position 71,604 of record JAHDVF020000693.1, read on the forward strand.
CAATTGGTGAAATAATGTATGTTAGTAGTATAATTGACGTTATTAATAATAGTCGTAGCAATCGTTTTTATATATATTTTTTTCTGATTTATTTATATGAAAATGTCGGTTACATTGTTTAATGATAAATATTTTTATACCTGTATTACATTACTATAAATCAGCCAACGTCCATGTTACGATATACGAGTATGATTGTACAGGAAGCTCGAGAGTTATTTATTTATTAATTTGTTATAAACGGAATAAATTCTAATACATAATTTTTTTAATACAGACAGTATACTTAAATCTATAAATATTTTAAGAGTAACGGTAAAGATTAAGCCTAAGACGAGTTAAGACTGTGATCAGTGTGATAAATACAGGTAAGTTTGTAGATTAATAATGAAACAAGAACACTATTTTAAATGAGAAAAATTAAGAATACAGGTATAAAGATTATTAACGGGAGACGGACAATAATAAAATTGAGAATACACGTATATGAATTATTTTATGAACTTCAAAATGATATCAAAGAACTAATTAAAATTAAAGTGGGAACGGATACACACGAAGGTTCCAAAAATTACGAAAATTAATATTAGCAGTTGGAAATTGTAACACTTGATGATGTCAACATACTCGTAGTTTGATGAAACAGCAGTCGCGAAAAATAAATATTATAAATAAAAATCTTGATACTATAAACAGAGTTTTATAATTGGACAGTTAATAATGTTGAAGTATCATAGTGTTTCGGCTAAAATAATGGATTATTTAATGAAAGAAGGAGAAAGAACTTGAGATGAACAATGTAAACACGACTGACAATAAGCTTAAAAACTTGAACTGGTTTGCAAAATTAAGGGTTTGGTGGAGGTCGATACTTTTTAAGTGTAAAAATAAAGGAATTTAGATTTTCTTCTATATTCGCCATACTTTGTGTGATAGATGCTTTATTTCGCTTTTTCTTTTTTATATACTCGTACTTTGTTTAAACAACACAAACATTTTTTTTTTTTTTTTTTTTTTTTTTTTACGTATACAACAGGTCGCTTGAACCCAATTACAGTATACAATTTGTTTTTTTTAAGCTGATATATTGATTCTCGTGACATGTGACAGGTAGCCAATCTATCGCCATTTTATTGTCACGAGAATACTACGCCAGACCAAAGACAGTGTGACAATCACACTGCCATCGCCGGGAATCGAACCCAGAACCTTCGGAATGGGAATCAGAGCTCTTACCACTCTGCCACGAAGGTCGTCATTTGTATGTAAGTGTTGTTTAAACAATGTACATAAAAAAGAAAAAGAGAATTTAGATTTACTCCAGAAGTGTTGACAAGAGTTTACAAGTCTAGTAATTCTCGGTATAGGTGCATTATATCCATAGTTGGTGTTATATAGATTCTTGCGAAAAAGTTTAAAATGCCCTAAATATCGGGTATGCCAAGAATGAAGAAATGGAGGGAAACAGCGTGATGGTTAGTTAGTTAAAAATTGATAACTGCCAACAAACGTGAAATCTTATCAGTTTCTTCTATCAAGTAAGAAGTCCGAAAAATGGACGTGCGTGAATGACAATATGTATGAATGTTAAAGAATCGAGAGTAGTATGTCAGGAAATATCCAATACATTTTTTTTGCTTACGCCTTCCCTCTTAGAATGTTTAATTTAGTAACTATTTTCATATTTTTAAGTGTAATAACACGTACAATTTTTATTTTTTGTAATGAAATTCATTGTTTCTTAACAGGAAACCAAAACTCCCCAAATATTTTAATCTAAGTTAAAATTAAATATTGTCATTTTATGACCTATTACTTTAAATCTTTTTAGTAATATTAAGGTTACTCCATGATTTACAGTGTTTAAAGAAATTGTGATTTACGTAATCTTCCATAATTTGGTTAATTAAAATTTTCCGAAACATTTTAAAGTTATTTAAATTGGAAATATTACAGCGTTCCATCTACAAATAAATGCATCCATTCCTCCAATAAAAAGATTATAAAATAATTAATACTTAAACTAACTTAGTAACTTAGGCAGAAATGTTGAGCTACCACGTTGTTATATTCTTACATAGTTCTCGTGCCTTTTTAAGGTTAATACTTCATGTCATACTTGGACTTCGATTTCTCGAATTCATTACGTGGCTGATTAAAAACTAAAAAATTAACATTAAATTTTAATGAAGAAATATCAGAAATTTCCTTTCTTCTATTTGTTCACACTACTATAGGAATAAAACTACACAAGATCATACGGTTCTGAAAATATTATAAATTGTAATAAAATTGGTCGTATGTTAAAAATATATTTAATTACAATAGTTATGCACTTTTCTCAGTTCATTCAATTTTTCAGATTTTCACTTCAATCCCAAATTAGTTTTATATGTTTATACAAATCACACGCTTAATAGAACACTGACTTAACTCAAAAAAGCAAGTTTTGCTCAATCTGACACGAGTCGGTGTTTTAACAAAAACAGTCGAAAATACGTACGAATGGATAGCGTCAACACAAGCCTCTGTCTAATGTTAACTCAATTATGACCTAAGCCATAATCGGTCAGTTTACTATTAAGCGTGCGAAATATATTTATTATATAAATACGTGCGAAAATTAAGCATACTCCTATACTTTATAATCAAATAACATAACTGAACAAATCTAAATCCCTAAGGTCTAAGGAATAGAATACTTGGCTCTTGATCCTGCCATGGATATAATCCTGGATCCATCCCCGTTGCTTCTCCGTATTGGTGATTTTATTATAAATTCTAATCTGTTTCTTCAAGAAGAAGAAGAAGAAGAATTATATTGTAATTTTTTGGTGTTAGTCTTTAAAAAATGTCTTAAGCATAGACAGCCTACATCGCATAGATTTTTATTAAATGTTCTCATATCGAGATGACGTATTTTGAAAAACACCGATCCGATTTCATCTATTAGCCTGCAAAACACGTTTTTATTTATTCATTTTTCATTGGATTTCTTTATTAAGTTGGTGACATATTTTTTTAATTAATACAAATATAAAACGTCTGTTTCCTAAAGTATTATTATATATTTAAGGAATGAAATGTTTCGCATTTCTAAGGCATAATTAAATCCCTCATTTGAAAAAGCCTTAACATAACAAGGCGTAAGATAATCCTGAAGACTGTCTTCGCCTCCAGTCGGACATCAATAATATTGTTAACTGGAGTCACAGTAATCAAATGCAATTCAATGTCTCCAAATGCGTTATGCTATCATTTACTAGAGCATTGAGAACTGTATATCATAGATACACAATGAACAACCAGCAACTGGCACATGTATCTACGATGAAGGATCTCGGAATCATCTATGAGAGTAGGCTGACTTTTCGTGCACATATCGAGAGGATTTGTGGCATTGCACTGAGGATGTTGGGGTTCATCGTCCGGACCGGAAGAGTTTTCAGGGATCCCAATGTGCTCAGAGTCCTATACAACGCATTGGTTCGGAGCAGGCTCGAGAGTGGTTCTGTGATATGGAGTCCTCACGAGGCGAGATATTCCGTTATGCTGGAGAGGGTTCAGAAAAAATTTCTGAGGTATCTCTACATGAGGGAGTATGGTAGTTATCCGTGGCTCTATCCCACGGCATTTCTTCTGGGAATGCTCGGAACCAATTCTTTACAGCTTCGAAGAGATGGACATCTAATAACCCATGTCTTCAGATTAATTAGGGGATACTTTGAGAACTCGGCCGTACTGGAGGATGTTGGTCTTTTTGTCCCCGATAGATATCTCCGACAGCGACAGCACAGATTGTTTTACCTACCGGCCGCCAGAACCAATCTGCCTCTGGTGACACCGGTGGGAAGAGCAATTAGTCTGCTGAACGCGGTCTCCTCGGAGATCGACGTCTTTCATGTTAGTGAAAGTACGTTCAGGGGGCAAATACTATTGACTTTAGAAAGTATCTTGTCTTCCTAATGTCGAACCATCTCTAATGCGTTCCTGGTACTTTGTTGTATTATAATAATATCTTACCTGTACTTAATAGAAGCCTTAAATATTTTCCTGTTTGTAATGTCTATTGAGTTAATAAACTGATTTGATTTGATTTGATTTGAAAGAGTAATTTCCATGAAATACGATGGAACTTATAAAAAATGACGTTTTTATTCGTAATAATTATTTAAGTTTTAGATCATTGTTCAATAAACCATAAATAGGGTATTTATATTTTGTTTGATATTTATGCATTGCGCCCGAAAAAATGTTAATTAGAACGCTGTCGAAATAGTCGAACTTGCGTGTAAATAATGGAAGCAAAAACTTTCTCTAAAAAAACATAAGCTTTAATAATTGACGTACGTCCGAAATTAAAATTACACAGCAACACGATAATTTATCGTGCTTTTGGGATTTCGATCCTATCGAAGTTATAATTCACTTGCTTTAGATTAAATTTTCTTATTTATTATGCGCCCGAGTCCTGACCCCGCTCCCGCCGGCATGAGAAGGCCGTATTGTTGTGTTGGTATCACTGCCGTAATTAAATTTTCTCCATCACTCATTATGGTATTATTCTCAATGACATTGTGCGCTTGTTATTTCACTTTGTTCGCCACCTGTTTTGCTTTTGTGTAATGTTTAACAGTGGAGGCCTGTAAAGGTTACACGCCCAGAAGCTCAATAAATATGATAAAATATCCAGTATCATCACAGCGAATATAAATATATCCACTGAAGCAAAGATGGCAGTCCATAATAGAGTTCTAGTACCGATGCGTAAGGAAGTGAAGTTTGAAGTGATTCCACGATTCCGTGGTTGATATTCAATGTGTTGATTTTATATAATACTAGTTATACCCGGCCACGCTTTGCTATGGCTCAGTCTAGTTAAATTAAAAAGCATGAAAAGAGCACACATTTACATATGTCCGAACCAACGCAGCGATCCTTTCATAATTTTGTTCATAATACCTTCTTTCGCTTTACATTCCTTTCTAATATCAGCATTTGAGATTATGTCGCACATCGTTCTAAATACATACCTCTTAGGGACCTCATCTCTACCGCACCTTTCTTCTGCCAGTTCCATGCTTTGCTTCAATACATAAGAGTTGAGACCAGAACTCCATTGTGGACGGCCATTTTCGCTTTCATTGATAAGTTCTTGTTTCCAATAACTATTGTTATGTTATATAATTTGTTAAAAAAATATTAACAGGGGCACCGGCAAGACAATACAATAAAAATCACTTTTAGTAAATCTTACCACTACTGCCGTAGGGTTGAATAGTCGCGTGGGTACTGTGTGATGGGTAGGTACTGTGCGGTGGGTAGGCACTGTGTGGGACTTGTGATCGGCGACAGGGCCCGAATTGCCAAACATGCCTCGCATTTAATTTCACCGTTTTAAAAGCATATTGGCTGATGAATAATTCATGAACAATCACGGTTAAAAGGTTGTGTTCGCGTAAGATCGGGAGGGGAATATTGAAAACAACGGAGCTAATCGGTGACATTTAATAACTGGTGACGGATGATGAGCTAAAGCTGCTGTTGGAAACATAATAATGTGTATGAATGTATTAACTTTCGTCGATAATATGATATATGCAAAATACATGTTAACAAGAATATAATGAATCACACAATGGCAAATTTGCAATCTCATCGCAATGACAGGACCGGATCAATGATTTCGTAACGTTCTGCAAATACAAATCCCATATTTTTTAATAAATTTCAGACATTTATACAGCGAAATAACATAATAAACAAAGAATAAAATGCGAGCTGCCGTAACCGGCCGAAGACACAATCATTTGTGGATTTTGACTAAACATACATTCAATAAACATTTTTAATCTTCCTTATTTACAATGAGGACATTAAAAATAACTTTGTTTAATCCACAAAAATCTGAAAAACACGACATGTTTCGGAGGATACCTCCATCTTCAGGTGTAAAAATATAATAAAAACTAAACAAAGAAAGATAAATATAAAAAACGCCTCTTAAAGTTCGAAACAATAATTTAAATTTAAAAATTAACATATTAACAAGAATATAATGAAACACACAATGGCAAATTTGCAATCTCATCGTAATTTGTAAATGTAAATTTTAAATTTAAATTATTATATCGGATTTAAATGCGTTTTTTATATTAGTCTTTCTTCTTTAGTTTTTAAACCTGAAGATGGAGGTATCCTCCGAAATACGCCGTGTTTTTTAATTTAAAAAAAATAATTTGTGGATTAAACAAAGTTATTTTCAATTTCCTTAGTACATCACTATGGAATTCCACAGTGTTAATGCCTTAGCGTTCAATTAGTAAATTAAAACATTGTTTATTTTTTACCACTTTTGGGTTTTTTTCCCCAGATGTTTCGAAGGTTTTACTACACCTTCATTATCGGGAGAATGACACAAACTAACCAAATTATTTTAAACAAAATATAAGAACACAGATTTGTATAATCAATCAATCTTAATCAAAGATATTACTACAGAAATTCAGTTTTAGACATCTATTGAAAGTAGGTTAAATAAAATATATGATACCATTAACGCATGAGAGATTGTTTCGGTTTAGGAAGACAAGATTCACTCTTAAGTAAAGAGTTTTAAAATATATAATACATAAATTAAAATTAGACAGAAAACCAGGGACAAAACATTGATAGATAAATATTTTATGTTAAATTTAAAAAAAAAAAGTTTAAGGTAATATTTATTACACCAAAACAATTGATTTTAGTAATGGAACTGTTATTATTTAAAGACACGAAGCCAATTCGTCAAATGCTATGTATTTCAGACATGATTTATTTATGATAAGAAGGCAAAGGATTGAAATTCAAGTATTATACAAGAAAATTGCACAGTTTAAATCCACGCTGCGGGTCGGATTTTGCTGTACCTGCAATAAATTTTTCATTTGCGAAAAATAAAGAAAATATGAAATGTTCGTGTTGAAAATCCTGAATTTTCCGAAAAGTATTACTTCTAGCCGTGTATAAAAATGAAAAGGAATCTTTCTTTTTACCTGGAAAGTATATATTATATCTTATAATATTACTATTATATTTTTAGTAATTTTAACTTATTCTTGCCGTTATGCTAAGTTTAGTTAGTTCTAGGTAATTTTATGTATATATAACTAACTTGAAATAACTATACATACCGGCTCTAATCATGTTCAACAGAGCCATTCATTTCATAAATACTGGGGTATCAATGATGAAAGATTTCTCACGATACTCCCTTATTTAATCGAATTAATATAAAAAAATAATAATTAAAACATTTTTTTTATAATAAGCACATAACAAAAATATGTACAAATACTCTTATTCTATCTCGGACCCAAATTTAACAATAAAATTAACAAAATTTAAACGACCTACAAGACACGATAATACCCAATTACAAAAAACAGTGTTTCTTTAGAGACATTAAAAAAAGATGGTCTCGAATGTAGTATAATTTTTAAAAATAAGTTATTATTATTAAAATTAAGTTAATGTATCCCAAAAATAATTTATGTAACATTATTACACGTTAAGATATGTTTTGTTCCTCTTGTTTTCTCATTAAATTTGTTCCCTAAATTTGTATTTGATGTACTGCTATTATATAGAGAGCGAAAAATGACTCCCTAAAATCGGATACCCCTGTTAAGAGGTATTAAAACCGTGTTCTTGGTCAATATTAAACAAATTAATAAATAAATAATAATGTATTTTGTTCTTTTTTTCATGAATTAATTATTTTTTCGTTTTTGTGTTTATGTTTTTCGTTATGATTTGAAGGTTTGATACCTGCATAATCAGAAGAACGGTATAAATGAAATTCGATAGAATTAAGTTAATCACAACATATATTTTTCTGTTTTCTTCTGATATTTTTTATCGTTGAATATTTTTGAGTATTAAAATCGTATTGGACTGTCACAAAATTAATGGTTTTTCGGTTTATCTGTTTACTTTCTTAAGTAACCATAGATTATTTATAATAGTAAGGTTAATGCGCCCTTGAGGTGATTACATCACAAAAACGGCGCTTTAAAAGTTAGCATATTATTATTATTATTATTTTTATTATCATGAATATTTTCATATTTCTTAGATAAAGACGTAGATAGGTAGTTGAATATGAACATATGAACAAAAATATGCGCACTTATTGACTTTGATGTCACATTAACGAAAATACTGATGTAGTAAATTAGAAAATAAAATGGAAAAAAATATGTGAAAACTGAACATATATAGTTTGATAACAAAGTTGTGTGGTTATAAATCAAAATTATGAATTAATTGTCATGTAAAAATCTTTTTGTATTTTACCATTGCTTTTGGAATAACGCGTAGACCGTTGGTTCCCAACGGGGGCGGTACCGCCTCCCAGTGGACGCTGGGAGATTCCATGGGGGCGATAGCGGGTCCAGAGTTAAATGGGGGGCGTTAAGACAGTCAAGGGGGGACTGAGACTGACCTTTTCAAGAAATTTATTATAAAATACTTAGAAAATAATTCATGAATAAAAAAATTATCTGGTAATCAACTTTCTCTTATTCCGTAAATAAGCAATATTCAAAATAATATTTGGTATTCGTATATTTAATTTGTCTTTAAATTTTGGTAACCAAAGATATACAATTTACAAAATATTGATAATATCGCACGTTGAAAACAAGAGTGAAAAAAAAACTATACAAAAATCTAAATTTTTCATTACGGTCATTTAAAGTTTTTGTCAGGTCAATAACTTGACTGTGAGTAGAAATATATCTAATGTTGTTGTTTTATATATTAGTTTAGATATTATTCTATCAGAATCTAGTTGATTTTAATTAGGTTAATAAGCAGGCAAAACTTTAAATGACCGTACTGAAAAATTGAGA